>ML802660.1:212079-227612 GCA_009831015.1 Picea engelmannii | reverse complement strand
TTATGAAGTAGGTGGTCGAACAAGGTTAAAGTGATATAAAAGGGGGCTACAGTGTCTCTCGCACCTTCGAAATGCGGACCAAAACCTATGTTTGGCTTGTCATCTTCTAAGTTGATGACATTGGCCTGGATTTCGTCTTATGAAAAGCTAATCATTTTGGCAATTTGTTTTCTGTATATGGGATTTTTAGCTAGTTCAACAAGTGGGATAGGGATTTTGATTTTATTTATTTCGTTTTCCAGATTAAAATTTCCCGGGGCCTTGTCGCTTTCTATGTTTGGGGCCTCCATTCCTTTCTTTTCTGCTTTTCTTTATGGTGCAGACTTGGTTTCAGTCACAGGATCCTGTGTTTTCTCAACGGGTATTCCTACTGACTTTGACTTGACAGGCTTTATGTCAGTGGTTTGGGTTTTTGCAGTTTTTTTCTCAGCAACCTTTGGAGCTGCTTCATGAGTTTCGCCTTTAGGCAAGATCTTTTTTGTTGGAGCAATTGGAAGATTCTTGTTCCTAGGTCTTAAATTATATTTCTCCTATAATTCGGCTATAATATCATTTGTGATACCCTGATAGGCCAAATATTCAGACGTATCATTGCTAACATTGTATTCCGATGTAATTTCTTTATTTAAGGATTTTTCGTAATCTGGTCTCGATAAATAAGGTGATTTATTATCATCGCCAAGATTATTAATATCCTCATCAAACTCTTCAAAATATTCTAGATATTCCTCTCCAATGAAGTTTTCACTTTTGAAGGGGGTTGGGATTTTTTTATCCTCATTTTTAATTGTTTTCTGTGGGGCCTGAGGATCAGGATTCCTTCTAAAATCCTTCCTGGGAAAATTATCCCTTTTCGATTTCTCTAGTTCCATTTTTGAGATCTTATTTGAAAGTTCTCTAATTACCCTAGCCATCTCGTCTATTTTATCTCCCAAGGATTTACCCGATCCTGAGGATCCACCTTGTTCTTTGAATTTTCTATTTTCTTTGTTCCCGGTTTCTATTTTTGTTTTTAATTTCCTTGATGGCATCATGTTCGATTCAATCTCGAGAGCATCGTCTTGCATTTTTGTGAGATCTGTTGATCTCATTTCTCTCAATAATAGGGCAAAGTCGGGATCAAAGGCACCAACAAAAGTCACCTTTGCTGCGGGTTGAGAAGGTTTGACCTCAACCGGGATTTTATTATACAACTTGTTAAACCTTTACGTGAACTCTAGAACAGATTCTGAGTTTTTCTTTCTAAGGGATCTGAATTCAGTTAGGTAGTAGAGGTGGTCCCTCCTCTCTCCCCATTGTCTAATAAAAGTTCTTTCAAGTTCTTTGTAAGATCTTAGAGATCCGGCTGCTAAGGATCGGAACCAGGTCTTCACCCGTCCTTCGAAAGTCTGAACGAGGAGTCTAGAATAGACATCTTCGTGTTCTATTCCGAGGATGTCGACAAATTGGTCAAAGAAGTTTTAATTAAAACTTTATTTTCCATGACTGTCCCAGATAATAGACAACCCAACGTAGAACCTGGCCTCCAAGATCAAACTAGCAATCCTTTAAACCTGTTTAATACTATTCTACAAACAACAACTAACCGGGTTGAATTAGAACATTCATGGGCAGCTATTGAGAGAGATATCAGCATCCAAGAACAACAGGAAGCTAGACAGAGGCAGTTGAGAAACCAAGTCTGATTTACCCTTCTTTTTTATTCTTACCCTTTTAAATACCTTTACCTTTATGGATGCCTTGACGGTATACTTTAGAGACTTAAAGTATAAACTCAGGAACAACATATTTTTGGCCCCGTTGCCGGGGAACGAAGAAACGAAACTTTTCCCTGGGAAGAACGACATTGACACTTTCTTTCTTTGATAGTGAACAAAGACAAAAAACCTTCTAAGGATAACTTTATTTTTCACTTGGTGACTCCACGAGTAGTAAACTGGCTATTAGCCGAAAGAACATCAGAAATAACCCAGAAGACAAGCATACCTCACTAGTCTTTGATCCGGAAAAGATTTTAAAATCACGAAGATCCCTTAGACAAGTATTTTTACCCATACATACTATTTGTCAGCCTGACTTTACGCAGTTGAATGTTTCAGAAACACTTGAGAGATCTGTCTCACTTCCCCTCTCATATGATACATTCTCTTTTTCTGAGGTATTTTCCCCAGATTTTCGTGAACCTTCTCCTCACACATTCCGAGCTTCAGCCTTGAATCTACCAATGGCTGCACAAGGAGGTGTTGGAGCTGAAGGTGGTGCCCTAGGAGGACCAACAGGTGGCCAAGTACCGCTTCCTAGAATCTTCACTAAAGTAGCTGCTAGATATGCCCCCCTTGTCCTCCCAGTTCCCCTACAAGATCTTCCCGAAAATTATATGAAAAGCCTTCCAAAATTTACATGGGAAGGAGATTTGACTGTTCAAGAACATATAAACTTCTTTGACCAATTTTCTGACATCCTCGGAATAGAACGCGAAGATGTCTATTCTAGACTCCTCGTTCAGACTTTCGAAGGACAGGTGAAGACTTGGTTCCGATCCTTAGCAGCCAGATCTCTAAGATCTTACAAAGAACTTGAAAGTGATTTTATTATACAATGGGGAGAGAGGAGGGACCACCTCTACTACCTAACTAAATTCGGAGCCCTTAGAAAGAAAAACTCAGAATTTGTTCTAGAGTTCACGCAAAGGTTTAACAAGTTGTATAATAAAATCCCGGTTGAGGTCAAGCCTTCTCAACCCATAGCAAAGGTGACTTTTGCTGGTGCTTTTGATCCAAACTTTGCCCTATTATTGAGAGAAAGGAGATCAACAGATCTCACGAAAATGGAAGATGATGCTCTTGAGATTGAATCGAACATGATGGCATCAGGGAAATTAAAAGAAAAAATAGAAACCGGGAACAAAGAAAATAGAAAATTCAAAGAACAAGGTGGATCCTCAGGATCGGGTAAATCCTCGGGAGATAAAATAGATGAGATGGCTAGGGTAATTAGAGAACTTTCAAATAAGATCTCAAAAATGGAACTAGAGAAATTGAAAAGGGATAATTTTCCCAGGAAGGATTTTAGAAGGAATCCTGATCCTCAGGCCCCACAGAAAACAATTAAAAATGAGAATAAAAAAATCCCAACCCCCTTCAAAAGTGAAAACTTCATTGGAGAGGAATATCTAGAAGATTTTGAAGAGTTTGATGAGGATATTAATAATCTTGGCGACGATAATAAATCACCTTATTTATCGAGACGAGATTATGAAAAATCCTTAAATAAAGAAATTACATCGAAAGACAATGTTAGCAATGATACGTCTGAAGATTTGTCCCATCAGGGTATCGTAGATGATATTATAGCCGAATTATAGGAGAAATATAATTTAACACCTAGGAACAAGAATCTTCCAATTGCTCCAACAAAAAAAAGATCTTGCCTAGAGGCGAAACTCATGAAGCAGCTCCAAAGGTTGCTGAGAAAAAAACTGCAAAAACCCAAACCACTGACACACA
Source organism: Picea engelmannii (assembly GCA_009831015.1). Lineage (NCBI taxonomy): Eukaryota > Viridiplantae > Streptophyta > Pinopsida > Pinales > Pinaceae > Picea > Picea engelmannii. Next base: position 224,106 of record ML802660.1, on the reverse strand, counting down.
GCCTGTCAAGTCAAAGTCAGTAGGAACACTCGCTGAGAAAACACAGGATCTTATGACTGAAACCAAGTCCGCACCATAAAGAAAAGCATAAAAGAAAGGAATGGAGGCGGCTGCAAACATAGAAAGCAACAAGGCCCTGGGAAATTTTAATCTGGAAAACGAAATAAATAAAATCAAAGTCCCTATCCCACTTGTTGAACTATCTAAAAATCCCATATACAGAAAACAAATTGCCAAAGTGATTATCTTTTCAGAAGACGAAATCCAGGCCGCTGTCATCAACTTATAAGATGACAAGCCGAACGTAGTTTGTGGTCCGCATTTCAAAGGTGCGAGAGACACTGTAGCCCCCTTTTATATCACTTTAATCTTGTTCGACCACCTACTTCATAACTGCATGCTAGATTCTGGAGCATCTCACAATGTGATGCAAAAAAAAATTATGGAGAAACTAGGTCTCGAAATCACCAGGCCATATGGAGACTTATATTCATTTGATTCAAGAAAGGTCAAATGCATAGGCATGATTAAAGACCTGGTGGTAGGTCTGGCACAAGTACCCGCAAAAATAATTCTTATGGACGTAGTGGTCACTGAAATCCCTCCGACGTATGGTATGTTGTTATCTAGATCATGGGGTGCCAAGCTTGGAGGATCTCTCCATCTTGACATGACATACGCTACGATTCCAGTTTTTGGAGGACAATACACGCGTCTTTACAGAGAAACTAGGTTGGCATTCACGATAGGTGATCCACATAACCCAAATAACCATCCTGTATATATTTCCAACCAATATTTAGGAAACTGTATATTATCTATTGATGATGATTTTGAAGTAGATATAGTCGAAAGTTGTACAGCAGAAAAAACTGAAAAAGAAACAATTAAAAAAAATGTATATAGCACTGGTATATGGAAGATGTATTTTGACGGTGCTTCATCTTTCCTTGGAGCTAGAGCTGGGGCACTCCTTGTGGCTCCTTATGATCAATTTGTAATCCCCTTTTCATATAGGCTTCAATGGAATGTGGACTGCACAATTAATGTATGCGAGTATGAATCCTTAGTGTTAGGGCTAGAAGCCACCAGGAGAATGAAAATAAAAAACCTCAAAGTCTTTGGTGATGTCGAGCTAATCATTAAACAAGTAAATCGACAGTACTAGGTCAAACATCCTAGGTTGAGGTCATACAGGAATTACGTCTGGGATTTGATCGAAAATTTCTTCTCCTCTGTCAAAGTTCATTTCATTCCTCAAAATGAAAACCAACAGGCTGATGTGTTAGCCAAGGCAGCCTCTACTTTCACACCTCCTACCACATTTAAACTAAATACCACATACAAATGAGACACCGACCTTGTATACCGAATAAACTACAACATTGGCAAGTCTTTGAAGATGATGAACAACTTCGCAAATTTTTGGAATCTATAGACGAGTTTGCTGAAACGCACGCTGACCAGGAAAACCAAAATGACCCCATTTGGATCATGTAGGAAGGAGAGGATTCTCAAGAGTTTCAGGATAAAATCGTGAATCACCGAATGCTTGTTCTTAAAAATAACCAGATCCCCAAGGGTCTGATTCCCTTGGAAAGACTATTCAATCAAGATGATATCCCTTCAAAATCCACCCTACAACCTCAACCTGAAGAAGTTGAGGAATGTGACATAGGTACTACACAAAACCCTCGGTTGGTGAAGCTATCCAAATATCTGTCCCCTGAAACCAAAAACAAATACGCAGAGTTGCTTAGAAATTACAAAGACGTTTTCGCTTGGTCATATGAAGAACTGAGAACCTATGACACCTCTGTGATCGAACATAAGATACCCCTAAAGCCTGGTGTCAAACACTTTAGACAAAAACTTAGACACATAAATCCTATTTTATTTCCCGTGATCGAAAAGGAAGTAAAAAAACTCCTGGATGCAAAAATAATTGTACCGTTGAGATACTCTGACTGGGTAGCAAACCTGGTTTCTGTTAGAAATAAAAACGAGGAAATTAGACTGTGTGTCGATTTCAAAAATCTTAATAAGTCATCCCTCAAAGATAATTACCCCCTACCCAAAATGGATCATGTTTTAGAAAAAGTAGTTGGGGAAAATAGGATGTCGATGATCGATGGGTTTTCAGGGTACAATCAAATTTCCGTCAGCGAACACGATAAAGAAAAGATAGCCTTTACCACTCCTTGGGGTACATTTATGTATGATAAGATGTCGTTTGGTTTGATGAATGCAGGTGCTACCTTCTAGTGGGCTATGGATATCGCTTTCATTAGCAAACAAGATAAATTTGTGGTTATCTATATTGATGATCTAACCGTTTTTTCTAAATTTGATGAAGATCATCTAATTCATCTCAAGCAGACGTTTGAAAAATGCCGCAAATTTGGTTTGTCTTTAAATCCGAAAAAGTCTCACTTCTCTATGCAAGAAGGTAAACTTTTAGGCCATATTCTGTCTCGAGATGGAATTAGAATTGACCCTAAAATAGTTGAAGCTATAGACATGATAAGTATTCCTAGGAATGTAAAAGAGATTTAGTCATTCTTAGGAAAAATAATTTTTTTGAGAATATTTATTCCAAATTTTGCTGAAATCGTGAAATTGATCACAGATATGCTAAAGAAAAACAACGAAGTGAAATGGACAACAAAAGCTAAAGCATCGTTTGCATGCATCAAGAAAGTTATAACTGAGGCACCCATACTAGCAAGTCTGTATTATCTAAAGGATTTTCTTATTTTCTCATTCGCCTCTGAACACACACTTGTCGCGGTACTCCTCCAAAAGAATGAAGAAGGTTTCGAGCAACCAATAGCCTTTTTAAACAAAATCCTTCGAGATGCCGAACTCAGATATAATATAATGGAAAAACAAGCTTATTCTATGGTGAAGGCATTAAAGGCTTTCAAAACCTATGTGTTGCATTCTAAGGTGATTGTGTATGTACCTACTAGCTCCGTAAAAGATATTTTAGTTCAATCTGACAGTGATGGCAAAAGAGGACGGTGGCTTGCCAAAATCCAAGAATTCGACTTGGAGATAAAACCAATGAAACTAGTAAAGGGGAAAGGTTTAGCTAAACTCTTAGCTGAATCCAATTTCATAGCTCTCAGAATAAATGGCTCACGGGGAGAAGAAGAGTGTGTGGACATGAATGAACTTGATGAACAAATAGCTGAAATCAGAATCGAAGAGAAATTTGCTTCATCAAATTGGTATAAAGACATAGTGTCCTACTTGTTGACCTTGAATTGCCCAAGTGACTTATCCCCATCTAAAGCCAGAACATTGAAGCTACATGCAGTCAAGTACTGTATTTATGAAAGACAATTATATTGGAAGGACCCACTTGGCTTCCTGTTGGTTTGTCTGGTCGAATCAGAAACAGAAAAGGTCATAAGCCAATTTCACGAAGGAGTGTGTGGAAGACACCACGCTTGGAAAGCAACGACTTACAAAATCCTAATGGCAGGGTATTATTGGCCTAAACCTTTTTCAGACGTCAACGCCAAGGTCCGAGCTTGCAACCCTTGCCAATTGTTCTCAGGAAAACATAAACTCCTAGCAATGCCATTGGTTCCGGTCAAAATGGAAGCTCCTTTTCGGCAACAGGGATTAGATTTCATAGGAGAAATTAATCCTCATTCCAGGGCTCAGCATAGATGGATCCTGACTGCTACAGATTACTTCACCAAATGGGTGGAAGCTATTCCAGCTAGAAGGGCTACTGATTCGGTGGTAATTGATTTCTTAGAAGAGAATATTTTGTCTAGATTTGGCTGCCCTCGAAAGATAGTCACATATAACACACAGGCTTTTAAATCTATGGCTATGGTCAGTTTTTGCCAAAAATATAATATTGTGCTTGGTCACTCCACGACATACTACCCTCAGGGAAATGGTTTGGCCGAGTCTTCAAATAAAATTCTAGTCAATATAATTAAGAAAGTGCTGAACGAAAATAAGAAATCTTGGCATGTACATTTGAAATACACCCTGTGGGCAAATCGGATAGGCATGAAAAAGTCTATTGGCACTTCTCCTTTCCAAATGGTGTATGGGACCGATGTGGTGTTACCTATAAACCTAGCACTTCCCATAATGAAACTTTGGCAAGATGAGAAGGAAGAACCAAATCATGTCACAAGAAGGATAAATCAGCTGATTGAAATCCAACAACACAGGGCCGAAGTGGACGAAAGGCTACAAAAATACCAGGATGACATGAAAGTGCTATTCGATCATAAGGCCAAAGATAGGGAATTTCTCCCTAGATATTTGGTTTTAAAATGGGATGCTAGGAAGGAAGACTCGGTGAAACACGGTAAATTCGATCACATCTGGTACAGACCGTTCAAGGTTGCATCTCCTGAAGGAAAGAATTCATTTCTGCTAGAAAATTTGGACGGTAAAATCATGAATGCCCCTATCAATGGGTGTTATTTAAAACACTATATGGAATAGTTGATTTCCAGAATTCCCACTGTATATAACGGTTTGTTTAATATTTTTCTAGAAGTAGGGATACAAAATTCTCAATGAATTCAATTCTTTTAAAATCCCTGATACTCTTTGTATTGTTCCTTTACAGTATTCTGGCTGATAGCCCGACAAGTGAAAGTAGCAAACAGACAGCCTTATAGCGGAAGATAAATTCGCCAAAAATAGGTGATAGATAAGATTTTTTGTTATTTCAAAAGAGAACGAAAATGATAAGGCAAAGATGTGAATTCTAGGAAAGTCTATTTTTTCAAAAAAGGTTTTTATAAAAAAAAAAGTGTGGTGATTGTCTCATAAGTGTGATAGGTCTCTAAAAGAATGTTTTCAAAATCTAGGCCTTAAAAGTTTCACTTATAATAAGACAGGAGGTAATTAAAATAAACATCTCTGAGAAAGAGTTCCAAGAGTTGGGTTTGATTTATGACCTCTATTTTTTCGATTTCCAGGTCATTCCACGTCCCCGCTTTCTACCCTCAGTTTTGTCTTCTTAAAAAATCAAGCTTCTTTCTAGGTTTCCCTCAGAGGAAGAAGAGATTACGTCTTAACTTTTGAAGCTGAAAAACAATTCTTAAAAGGTAGACCAATCCTCATAACTCCTCACTCTCCGACTAAACAAAGTTATGCTTAGGCTGATCCTGACTCTCCTAGGTCTCTTAACAGTTTTCTAAGGACTTAAGCTTGCTCGAAGGAAGACCCCTGAAATTAATCTTCCCCTTTTTCTCTGTGGACTAAGGTGTTTTGAAATTTAAGAAAAGGTTGGTCTAGAGTAATCAAAACAAGATGACAAACCTCCACTGCAGTTTTACCCAGATACCATCCCTGGTATATTAAGTACCACTGATTGCCCCCACTTCATATTCAAAAAGTAAAATATAAGACAGATGGTGAAAGGAAATGCATATTTGATTGTCCCCATCTAGTCCAAAAGACGATGAAAGGAAATTCATTTAAATTATTTCCCTCATCTTAGTAAAAAGAGATAGATAACTTCACCAGGGTACTAAACAAGCTCGTTGGCAGTGAAGCAATATCTGAGGTTAAATGCATAATTAGGATTCGAAGTGGTGAAAGGAAATTTAGTAAAAATGGACAGATAACTTCACCGGGGTACTGAATAGGCTCGCTGGCAGTGAAGCAATATCTGAGGTATCTATAAGGTTGTAATACTTAAATATCATTCTACTCTAGTTACCAGTTTTTTCGAAACCAGATCTACATCCCAAGTCTAGACAGGGCTCCCCAATTAAAAATATGAATTATGCTTCATTTGATGCAAGCCGAAAGCCACAATATCTATTGGGTTTCCTAGGATTTTTTTGATCATCTTAACGGTAACTTAATTTCAATAACAAGAAGGAGAAGATCATGAATGGGACTGCAATTGAGTTTACAACAAAAGAAAGTTTTGAAAAGACTTTCAGAAGCAAGGATGAAATCTTTTTTTTCTCGGTATCCCCTTCCTTAGAAATTTCTGCAGGGATAAACCCTTGACTCCATTAACCCAATAAATGCACTAAGTCTACATGTTCTCCTCATCCCACAAGGAGACGAGGTCCCCAATGTTGGATCATGTTGTCATTGATGCCAATGGTTTGATTATTTGGGAGAATGTTGGATCATATGTCATTGATGTAAATGGTTTGGTTTGATTGATGTCATTAGTTGATGTCAAGTAATTTATTGATATGATTCCCTTGATGAGAATGATATATGTCCAATTGGAAACCAATCGATAAAGATGGATCATTCCTATGATGCATTGATGAAGATGGATCAATGAGTTGTCATTGATACATGATGCATAGTTGATATATATGATGCAGTGGTGAATTGATGCAAAGATGAATCATTATTGTCTTATAATGGTTAATAAGGTGCACAAATGGATGAACTCCAAAGTGGTCCCCTTATGGTGAAAGCCCTCATGGGAAGACGCTTTACGGAATGAGTTATCCTAGAAGAACGGATGGAGGACCCATGCTTGCATGTGGAATAATGAGATGAATATCAATGAAGTTGTTGGTGAAACTATCCTATATGGATAGTTCTTTACATGCCATTTCTGGTGGTATGTGGAATGTCACATAACTCCTCACGGTTTGAGAGTTATGGCCTTATGAAGTTGGAGGACCCCCATATGATGGCTTGAAGCCCCAAAAGGTCAAAGAAGCCAAAGTGCTTGAAAAGAAGAAATCATCATTTAAATGATAAAGTAAAGTGAAAAAATCAAGATGGATTATTTAAATGATAAAGTAAAGTGACAAAATCAAGAAGGAATATTTAAATGATAAAGTATTGGAGAACTTTCTATTCATGGAAAGTGGCTAAACCTAAAATAGAGAAAATAGGTTAAGTGACCTAGAAATGGGTTAAGTAACCTAAAAATGGGTTAAGTGACCTAGAGGATGAAAGTATAAATAAGAAGCTAGGATCTCTTGTAGAGTGCACATTTGGTGAGAATCCTTGTGGATCAATGGAGAGCTTATTAAGGTTTATGGATGCTCAATCCCCCCTCACGCACTTCCAAAATTCCTCCTAGACAGATTGGTATTGATAGAGGTAGCACATCAAATAGTGAAAGATGGTATTGGAATAGAGCTAAAGGTAGCTCAAAAGAAATCCTGGCCAACCTTCCATGTGTATGTCGGGAAATTTCCATTACTAAACCTTGGCCATTCCAAAGTAGAGGCTGAAGCATTAGAAGAAATAAAACTGGTGAAGATTGAGCACATAAAGCATGACCTTTATCAATTAGTAAGCAGACATTTAATGCACTGTAATTTGAAATCTTATGAGCACAAAACATCTGTCTATGATGATATTTTCAAGGAGTTCAAAACCTATGAAGAAGTATTGAACAAGGTATAGGCCATGTCACCTGACTCACAGGTTGGCTTCATGTCATTTCAGAATCACAGACGAAGTTGTTTACCAAAGAGTTTGCAGGGTGAATCTATGATCCCTCCTCCAGAGCAGGAAGGGCCTTCCCTAGGCTTTGAAACAAATGTACAAGATAAAGTAAATACAAAAGGAAAAATGGAGGAGGTTAAAATGCCTTCACAGGAAACAAAAGTTCCTCAGACAGAAGAATCAGAGGCAGGGAAAGGAAAGGAGTTGGAAACACCTTCAGAAATCCTTGAGAGTTTTCCAAAAAAGGTAGGAGGAACAACATCGACAGAACTTGGAAGTCCCATTTCTTCCTTGACTCCATTACAGTCTACTTATGGAAACCCCCACAAGGGAGCTCTGTATGTTAGTGATCTTGAGCCTATTTCGAGGGCTGAGCCTATTTCTGTATGTCAAACTTGAGCGGTCAAATTGATTCGGATGAAGGAATCTCATCCCTAGAAATAGGCTCAAGATCACTAACATACAGATCTCCCTTGTGGGGGTTTCCATAAGTAGACTATAATGGAGTCAAGGAAGTAATGGGACTTCCAAGTTCTGTCGATGTTGTTCCTCCTACATTTTTTGGAAAACTCTCAGGGGTTTATGAAGGTGTTTCCAACTCCTTTCCTTTCCCTGCCTATGATTCTTCTGTTTGAGGAACTTTTGTTTCCTGTGCAGGCATTTCACCCTCCTTCATTTTTCCTTTTGTATTTAATTTCTCCTGTACATTTGTTTCAAATCCTGGGGGAGGACCTTCCTGCGCTGGAGGAGGGGTCATAGATTCACCCTGCAAACTCTTTGGTAAACCACTTCATCTCTGATTCTGAAATGACATGCAGCCAACCTATGAGTCAGGTGACATGGCATGTACCCTGTTCAATACTTCTTCATAGGTTTTGACCTCCTTGAAAATGTCATCATAAACAAATGTTTCGTGTTCATAATATTTCAAATTACAGTGCATCAAATGTCTGCTTACTAATTGATAAGGGTCATGCTTTATGTGCTCAATATTCACCAATTTTATTTATTCTAATGCTTCAGCCTCTACTTTGGAATGGCCAAGGTTTAGTAATGAAAATTTCCCGACATACACAAGGAAGGTTGGCCAGGATTTCTTTTGAGCTACTTTTATCTCTATTCCAATACCACCTTTCACTATTTGATGTGCTACCTCCCTCAATACCAATCTGTCCGGGAGGAATTTCAGAAGTGCATGAGGGGGGATTGAGCATCCATAAACCCTAATATAAGAGAAGTTTTCATCAACAAAACAGTTGGCTATTTCTTTGAGATTTCTTGAGACTGACTTAGAAATGCGAGGGGGTTCACAGCCATGAAACATTTTATGAATTGGAATAATTACAAAATGGAAAAAATCATAAAATGCAGTCTTAGCATTTTCTTCCCAAAGTTCAGAATGATATTCATGAATGGGCTTGGGGAAAGTTATGTTCCAACTCCAATTCATCAAGGGAAAAGGAGTCATAAAGCAAACTGCATCCATAATGTATGATGACATATAAAAGGCCATTGGTTGAACTTTAGATTTCACAACTCTTTAGTTTGAAACTTCTTGAGCTAGGTTATCAGATAGAATTTTACTCCAGTTGAAAGTGAATCCTTTTGAGGCTTCTTCTAAAAAGGGCACCCAATATGCATGAAAATGGCAAGGATCCTTTCTCCTGAATAGTTTACATAGCATAATATCTACATAGACCATGTACTCATTCAAAGATGTCATGGCATAAACCCCATGGGTATCGGCCCTAAACTTTGATGGAAATATCAACCAATCTCTAATTAAATTAGGATAAGTTTGGTCTGCCTCAGTACACTCTTTCCTTTGAAATTCAGCTAAAACTCGGCATTAAAAGTGTACTTAGGATTCGGTGAGAGATTATACATTACTTGTATATGTTCTGGCTTGAACGAGCCGACAATGACCCCTTGATTATTTAAGATGCTCCTCATCGGAATATCAACCTTTTCCAATGCCCAACTGATCATATCATTATATGCCAAAAGCCGAGGGCGCGCCGTGATCTTATGAAGCTTTGATTCTGCTATATCCCGAAAGTGATTATCAGAATCAGTATGAGAATTCTTGAATTCGAATTCCAGGAGTTTGGAGATTTGTGTCCAAGATTTAAAGGAATCAATAGCGTGTGGCTTAGTGTCAGATATGATATCTCCTTCCTGTGTATATTCACTCTTCTTTGGTGCCTATTTTGGTGCCATGACTTTAAGTTAGATGGAAAACCTGTCACAGAAAAGGAGTGTATGAGCTCGGCTAAATGCGTCTTACGCATGATAGTTTGAAACATAAAATGTTGCAAAACACAGACCTTCAATATCTCTTTTAATTCATTTAACGATGAAGGGACTGACGCAACTGACAATAATTCAAGACATATAATGCAGTAGATATTTACCGAGATACACATTATTGTCACATATCACCAGTTATTCTTTATTTAAGTGGCCACATTTTGGTGCTTTTGAATTTAAAAATCGAAACATTTCATTCAATCGGAAACCGAAACGTGAACAAAACCTAAAAAGATTTATTATTATTAATCATGTTTTCAAAATAGAGTTAATTTAGACTAATCACAGATTAAGAGTCAAGATTTCGCATTTCGGGATTTCAGGGATCGGGGATCGAGTTGTCGAGATGTATGCTATCGCTGCATCCCAATTTCCAAAATTGTGAAATCACGACAAGATTAATTAAGACTTAAATTCGTTTTAGCAAAATAATTGATCGGTATTAGGCGTTTCGAGATTTCGGGGATCGTGTTGACAGGAAGTATGTCATCAATGAATCCCGATTTCTGAAATTGCGAAATGATTAACTTATAACTTAATTAATCAGGATTAAGGAAAAAACATGATTAAATCGGTTTAACACAAATTATGGGTCATGATTTTGCATTTCGGGATTTCGGGGATCGTGTTGACAGGAAGTATGTCATCAATGAATCTCGATTTCTAAAATTGCGAAATGATTAATTTAGGACTTAATTAATCAAGATTAAGGACTAAACATAATTAATTCAGATTAACTTAGATTTTGAGTCAGGATTTCTTGTTTCGGTATTTTGGGGATTGTAATGACAAGAGATATGTTATAGCTGAATCCTGATTTCCGAAATCGTGATATGATTAACTTAAGCTTTAACTTTTTGTGTTAGTGAATTAATTAATCAGAATTTGAACTAACTCTTATTCTTTCGGGAAATCGGGGATCGGGATTTCGTGATTCAATATGTATTGAAATATATGTTCTCAGCAAACCCCAAATCTCGAAAACTTTTTAAAGTTAATCTTAACTCCATTAGGTTTAAATCTTATCATGATTAAAATAAATTTATAGAAAATGCGTCGAGATTCTTATAACATTTTAGGTTTTTTGCCTTTTATTATTTAAGGAATAAAGTTTTTCGGGAGATCAGTACCAGGTGGTTGGGAAGGATAACAAAGCTTATGCTTTATGAAAAGCCGAAACCTGAAAAAGGAAAGTTTGGGTCTTAGGGATAAAAAAATTTAAATTTTTTTTCAACAATTACTTTGACCTTTTGGGGCTTCTAGATGACAGATGAGGGTCCTCCAACTTCGTAAGGCCATAACTCTCAAACCGTGAGGAGTTATGTGACGTTCTACATACCACCAGAAATGGCATGACATGTACTATCCATATAGAATAGTATTATCTAAAAATATATCATAACTCATACCGTTACCCATCAAACAAACTTGGGTCCATTACCCAAACCTGGGGTCTCCAACTTCTCATGGCCATAACTCTCTAACCATGAGGAATTATGTGGTGTTCCACATAGCACCGGAAATGACATGAAAAGCACTATCCATCTAGGATATTTTCCTTGACAAATTTACTTTCCTTCATCTCATTATTCCACAATTAAGCATGGGTTCTCTTACTCCACAAATGATCTTCCCATGAGGGATTTCACCATAAGGGGACCACTTTGGAGTTCATCCATATTTACTTCTTATCAACCATGACAAAACAATAATGAGTCATATTTACATCAAACAATATTAGTTCCATTACCCAAACCTTTGTGCTACGGGGCTTTCTTCAAGGGTTGACATCAATGAAAACCAACCTTAATCAACAATCTCCCCCTTTGGCATTGATGGAAACACTCTGATGCAACACTGAAATCAAATCACTCATGCTCCCCCTGGAACCATGCTTTTGTCCTCTGCATATGATAAATCATGCTCCCCCTGGAATCATGGCTCTGTCCTCTGCATGTGATAAATCTATTCCTCCTGGAACCATGCCTCTGTCCTCTTCATATGATAAATATCTCCCCCTTTGTCATCAATGGCAAAGGTATCTTTCCATCTGGGGCTACTCCCCCTGACAGAATGTCCTCTTATGGTGCTTCCTCGTGTACATGTAAGACATATAAGATAAGCATTCAAAAAGCATTCAAAAAGAATTCATTTTTGGAGTAGAAATAACTCCAAGTCTTTGGCGAAGATATTCAAAGGCTTCCCGTGGAAGTGGTTTTGTAAAGATGTCTGCCACTTGTTCTTTTCTGCCCACATACTCAACTCTGATGTTCTTTTCTGCAACCTGTT
>ML802660.1:190496-211838 GCA_009831015.1 Picea engelmannii | reverse complement strand
GCATGGGAGTGATAACTGGTTTGCAATCTTCCATTCTGAACCTCTTTAGCATTTCTCTGATATACTTGGTTTGAGAAATAAAAATTCCTTGGTTGCTTTGACGTATTTGAAGTCCCAGAAAGAAGGATAGTTCTCCAAGTAACAACATTTCAAATTCATTCTTCATGTCTTTTGCAAATTTCTAGCTTAACTTGTCATCATCACTACCAAAAATAATATCATCAACATAAACTTCAATTAATAAAATATTACCTTGACTTACCTTGATGTAGAGGTTGCTATCTACACTTCCTTTTCTGAACCCTGCCTGTTGCAGATACTTATCCAATCTGGAGTGCCATGCTCTAGGAGCTTGTTTTAGACCATATAAGGCCTTCTTTAATTTACACACATAGTCTGCGTTATCCGACAACTGAAATCCTTCTGGTTGTTCAATGTAGACTTCTTTTTCAAGTTCCCCATTCAGAAAAGTTGATTTTACGTCCATCTGATATACTTTAACATTTTTGGAGCATGCATAAGCTAAAACCAAACGGATTGCTTCCATTCTGTCAACTGGGGCAAATGTCTCTTCAAAGTCAATTCCTTCAATCTGTGCATATCCTTTACATACCAATCTAGCTTTGTTCCTTGTAACCTGTCCATCTTCATTCAATTTATTCCTAAAAACCCATTTTGTGCCGATCACAATCTTATTCTTTGGTCTTGGAACCAATTCCCAAGTGTCATTTTTCTCTATTTGATCCAATTCTTCATCCATGGCCTTATTCCAAAATTCATCCTTGCTGGCTTCTTCAAAATAGTTTGGTTCAATTGTACATAAGAGTGCTAGGTGTGTTTTTTCTGGTGAACAGATTTTTTCTTCTAGTCTCAATTCCTGCATCTTTGTTTCCAATAATCTGATCTGAAGGATGATTCTTCTGTACTCGTTTGCTAGGTGTCTTTGGAGATACTTGTTGAAATTGTTCTTCTACTTATGTCGGATTCTCTTCGTCTTCATCTTCCTCTTCTTCTTCTTTTTCATCTTCTTCTTCAAAAAGTTGTTTCATTGATTTGTTTTCTTCTTTCTTTGATTCTAGTCTCCCTGTTTGACACAGCCGCACTCCTTGCCTCGGAAAAAGGCCTCTGCGTTGACCTCCCGGTCTTTAAGGATCGTTGAAAGTTCACTCCCCTGAGCTGGAGTGGCTCCTTCGATTCTCCCCTGGAATCTTTATTTGATTTTGACCCACAGGTCTTTTTAGACACCTTACGGCCTTTAGGCCCCGATCCCTTCTCCGTTCACAACAGAAAAGTAGTAATTGGGTTTCGGGGTTTTCTAATCCTTGATGTCGCAAACCCTTGCTTCCTCGAATTCCCGATCTCCGATATCCCGATGCGCTCCCTTTGGATTTTAGCCCCTCCTGGCTATGCCCCAATCCACACGACCTCCTCTTATATGACCGTAGTCATACCTCTTATCGGGATTCGGGGTTTCGAATGTCGAAATGTATTAAACCCCTTGTCAATGGAATCCCCAATTTCCCGATTCGCGATTTCCCAAAAGCTTCGATCTCGGCCACGCATCCTCAAGGATGGACGGTCCTCACCACTTCGAGATTTTCACCGTGTAAATTCCTGATGCCTCATTATGTTGAGATGACATCAGCAGGGTCCCACATGGAGCTCTCCTTTTTTCAGAAAATTGGAATTCACGATTCCGAACTGTAAGTTCCCCTTGTCTCCAGGACTCACGAAATGTCAATCCCCGACTTCCTCTGGATTTCTGACACGTGTCCCAAGTAGATGGACGGTTCAGATTGATCCTCGGGTTTCACCGACTGAAAAAGCAAAAACACTCACTTATGTGAGTCCCGATGATCGAAATGTCGATGGGCTTTTGATATCGCCCACGTGTCCCAACTGATGGACAACTCCGATCGTTTACGGGGTTTCCAACATGGATTTTCCCGATCTCTTGCCCACAGAACCTCCAATTTGCCGAGTCCCGAAACTCCGATGGAGTCTTCCTTTTTCAGGACTTTTCCCGAGATCTTAGATCTTCGCCACGTGTCCCCTCAAGATGGACGACCCTGATTTAACCTCGGGATTTTGAGACTTTCGATGCCCCGATGACCCAATTTCTTTGACAACTTAAAACCCCGGTCGCCGAAATGCCGATGGGTGCTCGATTATCGCCACCTGTCTCCGCAATATAGACGGCTCAGATTGATACCAGAATTTTCACTATGAAAATTCCCAATCACTCGTCCTCATGACTCCTGATTTCACAAATGCTGAAATTCCGATGGCCACGCCTCTCGTCGGAACTTTCCTCCTCCCGTTTACGAATCTTAAACTCCATGCAACTCCTGGTCAATCCAACGACTGACGAGTATCTATGTGAAGATCCTATGGTCCACAATCTCCTGAGCTTGAACTCCGGACACAACCGTAACCTCCCCGCTTCTCTGGCACATCTGACGGCTGGTGGGATTTCACTAATCCTCCCACCCCCATATTTCTGACCGTCGGTCTCTTCCCTTTGATGATTTCTATGAAGGAAACCAAGGACTCTTCCCTAGACTTATCCGCTTGTGCTACAAACTTCCGATTCCCCTCAAGGTTTTCGAAAGGCTTTACTCCTCCTGAGATTCTCACAACTTCGAGCCTCAAAGAGGATCCTTGCACACACTCCTTGCGGCGACCTCCAAACACTTGAAGTGTTAAACGCTCTTCAACTTTGTGCATGCCTTGCACAGCTCCTGTGGCCCACTTCACTGTGAGGAAATGAGAACAAACACTACCCCTCATGAGCTTTCAGAGACAACCCTCTGAACTCCTTGTCAACGCACTCCTTGCAGAACCAAAGGGTTTTTTCTGGATGGTTGTGGAACCGAAGGGTTCACAGGGTGCTCAGATGACTATTTCTTCTCAAAACCTGAAAGAAATTCTTGAATCATTCAAAGTCCAATTGTTTCACACATTGGATGACAGATTGGATGCATTTGCACATGGCCTCACAGACAGCCTCACAAACAGTCTCACAAACAGTCTCAATGATAGTTTTTGTAGTATTCAAGATTCATTGAATAACATGCAAGAAAGATTTCTTATGGAGGGCCTCAGGGATGAATATAATCAAGAAATATATGCTTGGTATGATTTTGAGGATGATTTTGATGATTGGTATATGGATAGTTGTCATTTATGGGATGCCAACTACTTCCATATTTTATTTGATGACTCCACTCCACATTCTGTAGAGAAAATCAATGTCCAACATCAGGAGCTAGTTACCAGTGTTCAGTCTGCATATTCTATAGTGGTATTATTCCTTCCAGATTCTGCTATGACCCTTTTCCACTATGTGGATGGATCTGCTTATTTGGATCCACATGATAGGTGTCAGTCTTTGGAGCATCATTTGGAGTTGGTTATTGGGTTCCAAAATTTTCCACGGGGAGTTCACATGAGAACTTGGACATGGGACCCAGGCTTACAATGGTGGTTGGACTACTTCAGCATGGTGGATTTCCTTTCTACATGGGACCTTGGTTCTTCAGTTTTCTTCAACATTATGGTCCACAATTATCCATGGGACCCTGGTATATGGTTGTACATCAAGCGTTGAGGACAACGCTTTCATAAGGGGGATGGAATGTAAGGTAGCTATAGAGGTAGTGGGGGGGGGCAGAGGGCCCATAGTGATAATAGTGGAGGTCATTCAATGTAAGGTGGACTAGGTCCACTATATTATTAAATAAGGCCCACTATGGTAGTTAGATATAATAAATGAGTAATTAGATATAATAAATGTAAGAGGACTTCTTAGAAGGTTCTACTTCTAGAAGATTACTCCTCTAGAATGTTCTTAGGTGATGGTAGCACTATATAAAGGGGTTCAAGCAAATGTAATGAGATATGAAGAGAAATATTGTATTTGGAGCGGTAGCTCAATAGGAGGATGCCCCCTCAAAGAGGCAAGTGAACAGGAGAGGATCCCTTCCATAATAGGATCCATTTTATGGTGTTACCCTACCTCAAGGGTTTTTATAATAAAGTTGTGGTTTTCTATATGGTTTCATAGATCTTGTGTGGTGATTGTATTCAGATATCTTTGGATCTATTATGATATTTTGTATTCAAGTATTGGGTTCTTAACAATTGGTATCAGAGCCAGGTAATAAAGAAGATTTTGCATATTGTTCTTGTATATTTGTTGTGGTGATTTTTTATTCAGTCTTTGGTTCTTAACACTCAGTGATGATATATTATTGTATTGTATTTCCTTGTTTGTTGGCAGGTTTCTGACCGACTGTTCCTTGTTCCCTACACACACTCGACAAAGTATTTTAGCTATCACTCTGTTCTAACTTCATACTTTGGGGGGATATCTGTTACACATTATTTTCGTCATCCCTATGACCATTAATGATGTAAACCTATCTGTTTCCTTCAGACGGGTCAGTGGCCTGAGTTCCTGAAGAGAGAAGGGAGAAAAACTTTTCCTGACAAAAGAAGTTTCATTTTCCTGTGTAAAAATCTTATAAAAAAAAAATTTCGCAGGTTGCTTATGTATTAGGGTGTGAGAATGCCTGATTCTCGCAGGCTACATCATAGCTAAGGTGCGAACAGTTCACAGGTTGCACTATAAGTAGGGTGCGAGAATGCTTACACGTGGGAAAAATGAGCATTTTCTCGAATCTTCTAGAAGGAGAAACTTCCATGATGATGTGGCATCCGAATGGTTTGGATTTTACTCGCTTTCATGATTTGGTGGGATCATCCTAACCTCCTCACCTTATCCTCTTCAACTTATAAAAGGAGAGGGGCTCTCATGGAGAGGGGGTTCTGGTTCTTGAGCTTTGTTAGCTTTGGTTGGCTTGGAATTATTAGCTTGGTTGGAGTGGCTTTGAGATTTGCCTTTGTCAAGATAGATTATGAATATTATCAGATCTATGCTCTCAGAATTCTTGGAGTGAAAGTGTGTGGGGAATAAAGGACAATTGGAAGGGACCTTACGACATCAAGGCCATGGTTGTAATCTCTCTTTCACATTTAATATGATTCTTTCCTATAAAGCTTGTTGTGTTTTATTGTATGATTCCTTGATCACATACATAGGTTTATATTGAGTTTATGCTATTGCTATCACTTTGGTTGGTTGCGTTCTTTTGCAGGATCATCATAGTATGAGCGTTGGAACGGAGCTAGGATGGCAATGGCGAGAGGAAGCAACATTTAAATGGTATGTCACCCATCCCTCTTTGGTTAGTAAATTCAATATTTAAAACTTAAGGAAAGCATCATGTTCTGGTGTTTTTTGTTCTAGATCTAGGTGGATCTAGGGAGATCAGTTAGTGTCTGCACCTACCGATTTGTCCGATAACAACAAGCAGCCATGCAGGAGTATGAGTCACTCCTATAGAACTAGACTTGGAATCTAGTTCCACATCCACCAGAAAGGAATATTTTCAGGTGCAGATGGGTCCACAGGATCAAGAAGTACAAGGCCCGACAGGTTGCCAAAGGACTTCATCAGATCCATAAATATTTCTACATCTTCATGAAGACTTTCAATGAGAAGAAGTTTCAGACTTTGAGGGATTGTCTTGTAGTGAAGAACACAATTGCCTAACAACTGCCATTTTCTTCTTTTGATACATTATCTTTTGAGGGGGGGTTTTGTTCCCACGTGGTTTTCCCTCTTTCCTCACTTTTATTCAATGTTCATTAGATGCATTGTACATGAGTACCTAAAATGGCCTAGTAGTCGGGGCTCATTTTTACTCCATAGTGATGTTCAGGGGGGGTGTTGGAGAAATTTCTATTTTCGACACACTAGTTTAGTGGGAGTAACACTAGTTCATTGGGAGGTAACTAACTAGTTCTATTTTTAGACTTTCTATTTTTACCATCACTATTATGCATGCATGCATTCCTAAGGAAAGGTAACTACTTGATTTCTTTTCTTAATTATGGAATGATTTTCCATATATATGAGTGTATTCCACTCATTCATTGTATCATATTGATCATGATCTATGTATCAATCATCATCTCATTGGAGTGGTGTGAATATATTTTCTCATTCTTCCATATTGAATCTCTCTTCCTTTTCTTGATAAGCTTTGTTTGTGCATGATTTAGCTAGATCTCCTGTGCAGGTTTTCATGAAACACTGACAATAAGAAGCTTAAGGAGAGAAAGGTGTTAGGGCCTATAATTTCCTACACCCTAGTATCTTGTTTCTTTAGGAAAATGCATAGGGGGACTTAAGTTACTACTTCTCCTACACATTCTCCCTCTTAGACTTTTGTGCATTATCAAAAATGATTTGCAGCCTTAGAAGAAACCTCTACTTGACTCCATAATCCCTAAAAGTCATGAGTTCTAGCCTCTTCTCTTATTGAAGTATTGATAAAACACTCAAACACTCTTCTCCTAAGATTTTACTAACTATAACTAACCCTAACTTAGCCTAGATCACTAATATATATTTTTTTGTTACAAAAGATTGCTACATCAATCTAAATGCAACAAATTTTCTGCAAAAATGACCTTTAATGCTAGTTAGACACCTCAGAAATTGCATGTGACAATTGATTATCATTATTCTTATTAAAAGCTAACTTTTTATTGTCTTTTCAAGACATTCTAAGGCATATTTATTGCCGATGTTACAAAATACTTATTGTTGTTGTAAATTCTCATATTTATGCAATTTTATATCAATTAGCTTATTTTTCAAAGGTCCATGGTCTTATGAAGCACTAACATCATTTGGTACTTGAAAGTTTCCATATTTTTCCTTTGTTGTCTTGTTCTAGGTAGGTACACTTTATTTTCACATCGCTTCATCTCTTAAAGACCTAGAGAACCTTTTGACTTGAGTGACCAGTGAAAGGCGAATATTCTTGCATCCTTACCTTAGCTTCATCACCCCTTTAGGTCACTGGGGACATCTCCCCTAGGGTAATCTCGATATACTCCTAAATAGAAAGGGGTTTCCTATTAAGGTGACAGTGATAGGTCACCCCCTTGTTACACCAATCTTGTCTCACTTGCCTTGGGATTTGGGAAAGTACATATTGTGTGATAACATTACCAATAACACACTTTTTTTGGAGTTAAAAATACAACTTATTTCAACCCATTTCCTTAACAACCAATATCATTGCAACTAAAATATTAAAATCAACCCCAGAATAAAATGTTTTTCTACTAGTAGCACCCCCTTTCTTCCAAGGTTAAAATTACAACTTGTTTGGAACCATGGCCTTAACAATCAATACTATTGTTGTTAGGATATTTAGACACTTAGGAGTTAGTTAAGATTGACTTGGTATAATGTGTCGTTAGGTAAAAGTGTGTTTCTTTAGTATGTATTAGTATGCCTTTGTAGTTAGGTAATCCTATGGTCATGATATGTTCCCGGCATAGAGTGATATGTAAAATCATATTCTACTCAATCTTAATGGCTACATTGATCTGTGGCTTACCACCTGATTGGTCCATGATATCTATTTAAATAGCATGGAGGGACATTTATCGATGATCACTTGTGAGAACCTCTCTTGTAACTCTCTGGAACATTTTTATTGTACATTAATATATTTCTCCAAGTGGTTGCGTTGGCTGGGGCCGTGGATGTTTCCCCATAGGGGTTTTACCATGTAATAAAATTGTCATGTTGATCTTTGATCTAATTGTGTGAGTGGTTACTAAAGGTATTCATCCTCTATTGTAATACCTATGCTTTCAAACATGGTATTAGAGCGCATTTGAATACCCACTCCCATTGTAGATCGATATATTGAAGCCGTGTTGTCACATCTATGGTTTCTACTATTTTCTTACATTTATGGGCCAAGAGGACTATTCCATTGCATCTATAACACATATTTCAACTAGAAACATTTTTTATTTCACTCAAAAATGTTTTTTTTCCCCAAGATACAACCATTTCAATCAGATTGGGAGGTATAAATCCTGAATACTGTTGATTATTTGGGTTGGTTGTCATTGATGTCAACCCTTGAAAAACGTCCGGTAGTGAATTATGGTAGAACAAAGGTTTGTGTAATGGAACCAACTTTGTTTGATGTATAATTGTATGAGTTTTAATATATTTGAAGGTAAGACGATTCTGGATGGATAGTACATGTCATGCCATTTCCGATGGTATGTGGAACGTCACATAACTCTTCAATATTAGAGAGTTATGGCCATGTGAAGTTGGAGAACCCTCATGAGTCATCTAGAATCCCCAAAAGGTCAAAGTAGTCAAAGTGGTTGCAAAGAAAAAATTATTTAAATAATAAAGTGAAGTGATGAGTGTACTATAATTCAAATTGGATACAATATAAATTATTTAAATAATAAATTTAATGGGGAAATTACTAAGTGGACAAGTGGTTAGAAGTGGGTTAGCCCTAAAATAAGGAAAGTGGTTTAAGAGATTTTAGAAGGTAAATAATAAAGTGAAGTGATGAGTGTACTGTTGTAGGAAAATCTCCTTGCGGACAGGTAGATTGCCTCTAAGAGCTTGACCTTAACTCTAGGATAGAAAATGCTTGACGTGGACACTGAATTTCTTTCAAAACTATCCAAACCAACACATGAGAAGGAAGGAGAATAGAAGTACCTCTTTATCGACGTTTGTCCCTGTACTCTCCGAGTTGAGCTCTGATCCTTTTCTCCTCGCTGAGTTCTGTAGACAAACAAGATACAACCACTTCCTACTCTATTGATATTAGCTTGAAAACAGATCTATCTATCAATGATAAGTTCATGTAACATCAGACACAAACTAGAAAGAAACAGGCCAAGCATGTCATATTAATGAGAATAACGACAACAGTACTTACAACCATAGATGCGAATGCGACAGCTTCGTCGAGTCCTCTTCGTCTAACCCTTGCTCAAAATATCCACAACCTGGATAACAACAGCTTCACTGATCACTCTCCTTTGACTGACTGTGTATTTCCTATGAGATCATAGGTTTCATGCTAGCAATTCTTCCTCCTTTCCACCATCATAGAGCTTGCTTGTATAGGTTAAGAGGAGCTTAACCTCTTGAGTTATCTTTAGAACAAGTTGAGGAAATTCCTCCTTAGATTAGGGATCTCTTGATGGAACCAAGAATTTGAATGCAACTGCCTTCTAAACTTGAAAGATCCTCCCCTTATTCTCCTCAACGGGCCAACTACTGCCTTAGATTAGGCAGCGCTCCTGCAAAAGGGGCATCAGAGCATTGTAGCACTCCCTAGGAAGCTTGAGGGGAGTGACAACACCCTAAAGGTGGATAGCGCTCCTTCAGAGGGGCAGGGGAGCGTTATAACGCTCCCTGAAGCCTTATAGGGGAGCGCCAGTGCTCCCTAGACTGATATAGGGGAGCGCTCACCCCTAGAACCTTTGATTAAAATCTCTTCTCAGGTGTCAAGTGTTCCTTGATTCAGTTAATCAATTCCTCTTCTCCAGATCAAGTATATGAGATGTTTTAAGTGCCTCCTTAGTGTCATCGGCATGGCAGCATGCTTGAACATCGTTTGTGACACTTGTGAACAACTTGTGAACAACTTGCGAAACTTGCAAAAGTTGTAAGGAAGATGTGACACTTACGACAATTGAGAGGAATATGCGACACTTATCTAGTTGAGTAATTTTGACGTGTAACAGAATGCCCCCCAAAGTATGAAGTTAGAAGATGCGAACTGATGGCTGAAATACTTTGTAGACGTTCAAGCAAGGGTATAGACTCAGAGAACCTGACGGAAGCTTCACACAAACATCCAACAAATATCATGACATATTTCAAAACCCAAGGCAGGCATACCTATGCTTGGGTGATCAAGACTTGCGAGATATGGATGCCATAAAATACACTGCGGATCCATAATTGTATTGATAAAAAGGTATAGCCACCGAAGATACAATGTGGATCTATACTTTGATGACTTAGACTGATCGTAGCCATGAAGAATACATAGTGGATCTATGAGATGACAAGACATAGCCATGACCAATACAAAGTGGATCTATGTAACAGTGTATGTGTTGTTTGTCCAATAGAAACTCCATCGCAACCTGGGCAAAGCATATATCAAGGTGATTACCCAACCCAGGGTCTTCTTACCGATTCCAACGTGGTACGATTCTAACCATGTGAATAGATGTCTTGACATCGAACATGGTAGAAACCACTTGATTACCGGTCAATGGTGTGAACTGTTAACAAGTGTGAGGGAAATCACCATTAATGTCAATGATTCCCAAGGTACCCTAGTACATTCCAGCGAATGTGAATAGATGAGCTGAGGTCGAACATCCGTGGAATCATCCGATCAGAGGTCAATGATGTAAACCTATTGTCGAATGTGAGGAGGTCTGTCATTGAGCCATGCAGGTCCCCAAAGTACTAACTGGTTTCTAAGTCTGATTCCCGGATAATGTGTTGAAGTCGACAGGAATAGACTCGTTGAGGGAGGGCCTTGATGCATCCCCCATCAACGAAACGAAACGGACATGGAGGTGTAATGGATAGATCAAATGGAAATGGACTGACATAGGTTTTGAGGCAAGATATTTGGGATGGTTGACCCTCGAGGCAGATACTTCCCTTGAACACTGAGGCACAACAACGAAAACGTGACATGAACCAAAACTATGCAGTGGATGTTGTGACTTGCGTCGGATGATCCAAAGGAGTGAAAGGAAATCGAAGGATTGGTTCAGTGCAGAGGTTCAACGGATTATGATGTGTGCAAATGACAAAGTGTCGTGTTCAAGGGCGACTCTAAGAAGTGTCAGAAGATGTTCTCAAGAGACTGCTTGGCTTGCTACTTTCAATTTTTCCCCCCATCCAGATAGATGAGTACCTCTTTCTGATTTAATGAGCTCGAGGAGGATAACACATGCTCGATATAACTCACCTTCGGTAAGTTCCTCTTCCTTCATTTAATGAACCGAAAGAAGTAAGGGTTCGATCCCATATGGGCCTGTCGATGTGTGCTTTAACGAGTCCAAAGATAGAAAACTCGAAGGTTTTTCGGGATTATAGAGTTTGGAAAAAACACTTAAAAGAGAACTCTCTCAGTTCCTTTTTCATACAGTAGTCTAACGAGATCGATAAAGAGATAAACTATCGCCCGAAAGATGCCCTTTCTGACCTTTTAACGAGTGTGAAAGGAAGCAAGGTCACTCGACAATCTTTTCATATTTAGAGAGTCTGAAAAGGGTTTAAGGTAGACTCCAGGGGGGTTCCTTTTTCGTGTGTTTGTGTATTCGTACGGGTCTGAAAAAGAGATAAAACTTTACCCGGTTACGTTCTCATATTATCGAGCTCGAGAACGAACTAAGACTATGCTCATAAGTGTGACAAGGTGAATAATCCATCAGAACTGCCAGGAAACCTGCGATGCCAAAACTACAAACCAGGGTTTAGTAAAGCCATTATGTCATTAGAGAAACCCAAAAATGACTATACCTTATGAAAAATGAAAATTTATAAATAACAATTCAATGAAAATTCCATTTACCATTTCATTTTGCAAGGATTTTGGAGTAGTGGAGAATCTCATTTTGAAGCGGATCTTGTTTTGCTCGCTGTCGGAGCTACGGTTCACCATTTTGCTTGCCGTTCGGACCAGGTAGGTGTCCATCTCTTCTTCTTTCAATTACATGGTTCAGTGTTCATTTTCATAGCATCATTTATTTTAAAACACGAAGCCCTAAGTTGCCCCAAATAGAACCAAATTGGCCTCTTTAAAAATCAATGGAAAAGGGGGATTCTTTTACAAAAAATGTTTTATAAAAGGATGGCTAAGATGCCAACACCCCAATAGTCAATTAGATAGGTCATTTTTTTCTAAAAGAACCCATAAAACATCTTCCCATGTGCCCACGCAGCCCCAAAGTTGTTTTGATTTTTTTAAAACATTTTCATTGTTATTTGATGAATGTTAAATGGCTAGGGAGGGCGTGGTAGTTATAAAAGAGTGTGTGGTCACTTTTAAATGATGTGGGCATCTTATTTCATGTTTTAAATTGCTTTTGAAAATTGCCAAAATTTCCAAAACGTGGAAATAATGGATTTTTGATTTTCTGTTTTGTAGATAACTCCGGCAACCATGATTGAGTGGAAAGAAAGAGAACATGAGATGGATGACTTAGCTGCCTTGTGGAGTCCCCGCACATGGGCCGCGTTGTGAGCTTGTGGTTTGCTCAAATTCTTCAAGTTACAAAAAATGAAGAAATAAATTTTATTACTTGAGCATATGATTGGCCTATGGGATGTTGTAGAGCAAGGATTCCACATTGGCACACATCTTTTAACCATTGAGTTAGAATACGTGTACTTTTTGACTGGCCTCTCGAAAAGAGGGGTCCCCATATCATTCTCTGGACAGAGGGCGCTACCTGAACAAGTGGACGTCTATCTGGCACGCCACTGTATCCCAGGAGCAAGGCTGGTAGGGGGTAGAATCCCTATCAAGGATATTCGAGAACTGCCCCTCCGGTCTATACTGTTTGCTATCACGAGCGTGGCAGGCAGTACTAGCGCTCATCTGGCATCAAGATTGCAGGTGGCTTACGGTGTTCAGTGTTTGGAACCAACACTGTTCAACTGGAGTGCAGGGTTCCTTTGAAATGTGAAGGAACAGATTTCACGGTGCAGGACTGGACAGAAGCAGTTTGGTTATGGCTCGTTTTTGGTCTCATTTTTTCTAGAGCGCATCCCCCAGATGCAGCCTCAGATAGCATTGGCGGTGCAACCAGTGGATGAACCGAGGATGGAGAGGTGGACTAGTCTATCTCCAAGGCTAGTATCAGAGTCAGAGTTCCGTTTCACTGGCGATTTCTTTGCCTGGCTGAGACGACAGTATCTCTGGATAAAGGACTTCCCATATGCTGAGGTAGATTTCCGTGGGAGCATGGATTTGATTTTTCCCGCGGGGAAAGACTGGGATGTGTCAGGTAAGAGACTGAGCCATACCTTGTCTAGTTATTGTTTTTTAAGTTTTTTGATGTATATATATTTTTTGGGGTATATAGAAGAGTTTTTAATAGATGTGTTGTTTTCAACATGCAGACAAGGGAGCAGTGCGCCTGGCTAATATACCGATACCAAGACGTCACGGGGGCATCCCGGTTGCAGCAGATCCGGCAGTACCAGCGATAGGTCTTCAGGAGGTTGAGAGAAACCTCCAAGGTATTACGATGGGCATTCCTCCTTTTCGGAGGAGAGAAGTGCCTTTACATATGCAGAGGCACACTGTGGGAGTACCAGAGAATATCAATTCTCTATTGAGGCACGTAGTACGTGCGGTGATGTGTTACTCACAGCACAATGTAGTGCGGGGAGATTAGAGTCTCTCCGGTGATCATATTTTTGTATTCCTTGTTAGGCGACGTTGTATGGGTGGAAAACCCCAATATTTTTCTCTTCTGCATACTTTTTGATATAATACAAACATTTCAGTCACGCCATATATATATATATATATATACAGTTTCAAGTTTTTACGATGCCAATGATTTGTACATGATGATGTCTGTGATGTGTTTTAATTTACATGTAATGTACAATTTTTCTTTCCTTAACTCTTATATGTGGGCAAGATACCGATCCATGATATAATTAGCTAATGCATCCGAAACACTATTAAGTTCTCTTGGAATGTGTCTATATTCAATGTAATCGAACATTCGTTCAAGACGATGAACTTGTAAGTGTAGACGTAGCAGGATAGGACTACAGATAGCGTAGATACGATTGAGTTGATAAACCACAAGTTGGGAGTCTAAGTAAATAATGATACAAGAGATACCTAGAGAGGAGGCTTGGGTCAACAGTCCAATGACAGCGTGATATTCTGCCATATTGTTGGTTGTTGGTCCTAAGCAAATGCCTCCTGAACTCACCACCTCGTCAAACTAGTAAATAACCCATGCTGTCGAAGCAATATTCCAGGTATGTCGGCTAGCGCCATCCGCGAACCCAAAAAAAATAGGAAAGGAAGACGTCATCTGCGCATGAAAACAAAAGCACAGTCATGAGTGGCAACGGTAAAGACTCGAGCATGCGAAAGAAATAGACACACCAAACTAAAATACAATAATGTACAAAGTACAAATGCTAGGTGATCTAGGCATAGTACATTTTAAGGTAAAGCCCGTTTCGGGGCTCTCCTAAGCAAATTCCATCATGATCAACTAATTCGTAGGCACCTCTATGTAGAACACGCTTCACGATGTAAGTACCGTGCCACATAGGTTCTAACTTTCCTGTCCCCAATTTATCGTGAGCTTGGTCGTAAACGAGGACTAATTCTCCTTCTACAAAAGTCCAAGGGTGGACGGATTTGTCATATTGACTCTTAATTCGTTTCTGATGTGCCTCATTGGCGAGAGCAACATCGCGACGTGTTTCATCCAGTTTGGATAAATATAAGAATCGTTCTTCTTCAGCAGAAGTGTGGGGCAAGAGTTCTATTTTTAGTTTGAGTGATGGAATCTCACACTCGATTGGTAGGACGGCTTCAATGCCATAGACCAACTGGAAAGGGGTGAATCCAATTGAAGTTTTCACAGAGGTGCGATAAGCCCAGAGAGAAGAAAAAAGTTGTAAATGCCACGATGTTTTGTTTTCCCCTACCATGCATTGGACCATGGTTTTTAGGACTTTGTTGATGGCTTCAACTTGTCCGTTCACTTGTGGGTAGTAAGGGGATGAGTTTTCATGGCGAAAACCCAATTTGACATGTAACTCGCTCATCATCTGGTTTTTGAAGTGTGCACCATGATCAGTGACAATGGCACATGGTACCCCAAAACGAGTTATGATATGGTTGAAAAGGAACAGAGCTGCAGTACGGCCATCGTTCAGGAAGGTAGGCATAGCCTCAGCCCATTTGGTGAAGTAGTCGTCGACGACGATGATGTAACTGTGCCCCCCGGCTGAGGTAGGCTTACACTGCATGAAATCGATGCCCCATTTGGCAAAGGGGTCGATGGCGATAATGAGGTGCAGCGCAGTAGGGTGGGTGCGTGCCTTCTTGTTAAAGATTTGGCAGGGTGGGCATTTTTTGACAGCCTTGATGCAGTATTTGAAAATTGAGGGCCAAAAGTAGTCGGCACGTAGGATTTTTTGGGCTGTGGCCATCCCAAAAAGGTGACTGCCACAGGCGCCAAGGTGACAATCATTCAAAATACGTTCAGCCTCTTCGTGAATCAGACATCGCCGAAGGATGGTGTCAATACCACGACGATATAAGGTGTCGCCGATGATGAGATAACAACGAGAGTGGTGATGAATGTGTCGACGCTCTTCGCAAGAGATGTTGGGCTGAAAACGTTGAGTTTGAAGGTAGAGGAGGATGTCCTCGTACCAAGGATCAGAGGTGTTGATGAGGAAGAGAGATTCATCGGGTAGAGAATCTCTAGTTTCGATGTCTTCATCGGCACGAGGGAGAGCACAGATGAGCTCGGCAAACACTAGGGATTTTTTGGCTTTGGCCTTCGTAAACTCGAGATCAAATTATTGGAGAATAACGATCCATTTTGAATATTTCCCCCCAAGTACTTGAGGTGTCAAGACGTGGTACGTAGGGTTGGAGTCTGCTATTACCGTGGTGGTGCGTAATAATATGTAATGGTGGAACCTCTGGACAGTGATGACGGTTGCCAGAGCCAGTTTCTCGACATGCGGATATCTGATTTCAGGTCTAGATAAACTCTTGCTCAGATAATAAATCACATGTTCTTCGTCGTTGAGGTCTTCTTGAACTAACACCATTGCAATGGTGGAAGTAGAAGCGGCCAAGTAAAGGATATAATCCTTTGTATATTCGGGGGGATGTAACAAAGGTGTGTGGGTCAAAGCGTGCTTGAGGGCATCGAATGACTATTGGGAAGTGTCATCCCAGATGAAAGGGATGTTCTTTTGCAGTAACCGCATAAATCCTTTAGTGATCTCAGCATAGTTGCAGATGAAATGACGAAGAAAGTTTGCTTTGCCTTGCAAACTTTGGAGTTGGGTTAAATTGGTAGGTGGGGGTAAGGCTAGGATGGCCTTATTCTTTAAGGGATCCACCATGATCCTGTCTTTGGAGACAATGGAACTGAGGAGTCGACCGGATTCAACAACAAAAATGCATTTGTGAGGGTTCAGACGAATACGGTAGAACCTACATCGAAGAAAAATCGCCCTTAAGTGGTCAATGTGATCGACTCGATTTAGCGAATGGGTGGGTAAATCGTCGAGGTATGGTTCTGCTATATGTTTGATGTCGTGGAAAGCATATGACATGGCCCGCTGGAAAGTGACACCAGCGTTTTTAAGGCCAAAAGGTAGCTTTCGATAGGCGAAAGTACCCCAAGGGTAGATGAAGGATGTCTTATGTTGATCAGCAGGTAAGATTTCAATCTAGTTATATCCAGAAAATCCATCCATGAAAGAGAAGATTATGCTCCCTGCGCAATTATCGATGATTTGATCGATGAAGGGTGTAGGGTAGTTGTCCTTAGGACAAGCTTTGTTGAGATTTCGATAATCCATGCAAACATGAATGGTCCCTTGTTTCTTGGCAACTGGAACAAGGTTGGAGACCCATTCTGTCAAAGGGACGGGATAAATAAAGCCAGATTTTAGAAGTTTTTCAACTTCTGCCTTTATAGCTACGATTTTCTTGGGATGAACCGGGCAAAGTTTTTGTCGAACGGGTTTCGCGTCAGGGTAAGTTTTGATTTCATGCACGACAATCGAAGGGTCGATCCCTGGCATTTCCTCATAGCTCCATGCGAAGACATCGCATAATTCTTTAAACAAAGCAGTGTAAGAAACCACTTCGTCGGGTGTGCAATTGGCACCAAGGTTGATGTTTTCCATGACACCTTCTTTGATCGAAATGTCAATCATGATCGTAGTGGAGATGTTACCCATGTTCCCCTCAGAGAGAGTATCTTCTGTGAGGATAGAATATTGCAGAGCATTGGTAACATCGGGAGGGGAGACAGAGTGTGTGTCTCGGTGAATTTCCTCCAACGGCGGAAGAAAAGAGGATTGATGATGGTTATCATCCCAAGTTAGATCGACGATGCTGAGCATTTCCATAATCAATTCGTCAGAAGGAAAAATGTGGGAAATGTAATTGACGGTAGATGATAGGGAATCCAACCATGAGGGAATCGAGTAGGCATCGGGTGCCAACGAATGTGAATTGTCGGAAGAGGGAGAGGTAGATTGAATAGCTACGTATGCGGCCTCGGATGGGCTAAGTGGCATGGTGTCACTGAGCACATCGAATTCCAAAGGACTAGGTACAATCCACGGATCAGATGATTCCAAGGATTGATAAGGCATAGTCGAGACCATATTGATGGCGACAATATGATGTGTGGTAGGTGGAAGTGGTGTAGGGAACGTACCCATAAGGATAGAATATTTCAATAAGCCAACACCAACGCTTTCATACGTAACTAGGTGGTCTCCCAAAAAGGGAATGTTGTTGGTGGCAGGGATGCGAGCGTCGGGTGTACACAAGTCAAGTTGATCGACGGTAAAAATTTTTCCTTGATGGGGGAATTGTACACATTGAAACACCGATGAGGTGATGACAGTCATAGCATAGAACCAACTTCTTCCGAGTAATAGGTTGTAATCGAGGGGAGCATCGACCACCTCGACGTCAACGGTAACAGTTTTTCCGCCCAACTGAATGGCTAAGGATTGTAATAATCCATGAGGATGAAAACCTTGTCCATCAAAAGCACATAACATCATAGAGGATTTGTTAAGGGTAGGTGATTTCAAGCCTTTCCAACAGGATAGAGACATGACATAGGTAGAGGCTCCCTCATCCAAGATAGTTCGGTGGATTTGTTGATTGTGAACAACAACATCGATTTGGAAAGCTAACTGGTGGGAGAGTTGCGGCTGATGATCATCCAGATTAAACGTGAGGTTGTTTGATGACTCAGGATCGAAAGCGTCAATAGTAGCTAAGAGCGTTCTACGTTGGCTGGGACAGTGTTGTAGAACTTCCAAGGTAGACATAGCACACGGTGCTTGGGCCAAATCTTCTACAATATTGTAATTTTGGGCCGCCCATGAATTAGGATTGAAAGTATATTTCTGGATGGTGCTCTTAGGAGGGCATAAGATGGAGTCAAAAGAAAGTTTCTCAATTTGGAGTGGCCCGGATGGAGGGCTAACAGAGGGAGGATTAACAGAGGATGGTAACAGGTCCGGCGGAGAACCGTTAGCAATCTTCGGCTTATCAGATTTAACTGGCGTGTCATATGTCGCAGAGAGAGTGGTTAGATTAACCCCGTTAAACATGTAAATGTGGGCACTTGTCGAGGCCTCATCATGGGGTTGGTTGGAACTGCCCCCCGACGTGGGGGGTTTGGTCAACCAAAGATTGTTGTTGTGGAAAAGGCTGAGTAAGCACAGCGGGTTGTGAATTTCCCTTGAAAAGTTTTACCACTTCATCGTGATGTGGGCAGTCGTGAGTGTAGTGATCGTCTCCACAAATGAGACATGGGAAATTCAGTTTTCGTTGTGGTTGTTTTCTGGCAGTAGGGGTTTGCGGTTGGGTTTTGGGTTGTTCATTGTTATTGTTTTTCTTTGGTTTATTTCTTGCTTTCTTCTTACCCCCAAGTTGTTGTGAAGGGGTTGATTGGACCACATTCACCTCAGAGACCTGAGTTTGAGGGGGGGTAGAAGAGGGTGCAGTCAGACTAGGAGCAGCCATCGAAGCGGGCAGCTGAATCATTCCAGTAGACTGGGTAGTAGATTGGGTTTTGACAGAGCCAATAACTCCATCCACGTGGGAAGCAGACGATGGTTTGGATGGATCGTTAGTGGCACAGGTAGCGTATGGGATCAACTCGTACAGAGTACCAGATTGTGAATAGACTAAGTCTAAGTACTGATCTCGGGCAATGGCTTCTTCCTTGGTGACTACACCACCCATGGCAACATCACGAGCGATCTGGGGTAACAATGATTTCGTGAACCATTCCGCTAATAATTGGTCAGGAATGACCGCTTTGATTAGCCTTCATCGTCATCTCCATTCATGAATATGATCAGAGATATGTATGGAAGTTTTCTGGTGAAGGGAGGTTAATAGTTCAATACCCATGTCGTATCGAATGTGCAGTTGGAAGTGTGTGAGGAAGGACATGGTGAGGGAGTTGAAATCGTGAAAAGATGTGCATGGTAGTTCAATATACCATTTCACTACGGAACCCATAAGTGTTCGTTGGAAAAGACGCAAACGAATAGAATTGTCCATGAGGGAGTTGGATGAACACCACAAATGGAAAGTCATCACGTGGTTGTTTGGGTCTTCTCCAGATTTTCCGTCAAATTTTGGGATATCAGAAAGAAGTTTAGCTGGAATAGCTAGCCAAACCGGAGAATGATAAATAGGGTCATTCGTTAATCGAGACAAGTCTAGAAGATCCAGAGTAGATAGAAAAGGTAGTTGTCGATTAACCTGTGGGTAATGTTGGTGTGGCAGAGGGACACTAGTAGGGGCCATTACCGAGTTATGTGGATAATTGTAACTAGTGGGCCCTCTTGTATGAGGTTGGTTTTGACCAGAGTACACAGGATTTGAGGTGTTTTGAGAAGCATGTGTGAGCGGAGGATAACCGGATGGGTTTCGCAGGTTATAGGTTGGGTTTGTCATTTTTCCATAAGGGGGTTGTTGTGAAGTCTGAGAATTTTGTCCTGTCGGGAACTGTGGGTTCCCTTGAAAAAGGACGTTCCACGGATTAGGTGCGGTAGACACATTTGGTCCGTGTAGTTGATGGTAGACTCTAGATTGAGGTTTCCCCCCAGTATGAGGGTGCCCCCCGAATGGAATTTGTCCTCCGGTGGGAGGATGCCCCCCATATTGAGGTAGAGTTCCCGGAATTTGAGAACCAGACGTAAAAGATTGACCGGTGCCGCCAAGCGGATTAGGACCACCAAGATCGGTCCCTTCAGGTTGTTGGATAGGTATGGAACTTCCCGGTATGACTTGGGTGGTAGTAGCTTGGGCAGTGGTGGCAGCGAAAGCATTCAGTTCCCTGAACCCAAAAGGGAGTGTAGGTCTTGGTGTTACAGGTGTGCCAATCGCAGCTTGATTGACCACCGCATTACCCGCGGGAATAGTCGGAATGTGAGGGACCATTGTAGAATGAGCCGTCTGGAGGGGAAGAGTAGACCTTGGGCCAACGGGCGGTATGTTCGGACCAACGGGTGGTGTGGCTGTAAAAGTGGTGGTACCGGTAAAATGGTTTAGGGGTACGGTGTAGGAAAAAGGTGTGTTGGCACCTTCCCCAGTTCCATAAAGATCTCGCACCAAGCGTGGTGGACTTCGAACGATGTCTGTGGTCCAAAAAGGGTCATCGGCTAAAGGGTTTTGATGGGACCCAGCCAGAATGTCAGAAGGATTGACGACGACAAATTCACCAGTGGAATTCAGTTGGAGGACACATCGTTCATATCCCTCCGGAATGCGAAAATCTTCCGGAGACTCTGAAACAATCTGAAAATTCTCCAAAGGAGTGGGAACTTCTTCCTGGGAAGTTGTAGTGTTTTGAACCTCGCTCTGTTGAAGATATTCCTACGTATAATGAGGGGGTAAAGGGGTATTTCCTTCCATATTTTCTAGAGGAAGTCCTTGTAGCCTCCATGAACGGCGTGGAGGTTCGATATTGGCGAAAAAGAGTCGACGAAAGAGATCTATGGCCAACTACCAAAAAGAAACAACATACGCTAATAAAAATCTAAGAATCACAACCAAGAAAACATGAACTTATTTTGATGACCGTACTAGTTGGTGATGAAATCCAACGTCGCATGATCAAGTCCAGAAGGGGCGGGGATAGGGTGGAACAGTTACAATGGCGACCTGCTTAACAGACTTACCTCTTGGTGCAAGTTTCCATGCAGTAATTGTGGATTTACCCTCCAAGGAGCCCGAGTGAGTTTGACCAATGTCTGCTCTAGGTACAGTGAGACTTCCCATCACCGTCACCTTTTGTAAAACCCTAAAGATTACGGCCACTAAGGTTACGGATTCGCAGTCATCCCCTGGGCGGGAATAGTCGACAGTCCGATCCGAACGTACGGGCAGGGTATCAAGCCCAAAATCAGCTAAAAGGCTTCCATGCAGTAATTGTGGATTTACCTTGAAGTGACCCCCATAATATGATCTGACCACCACAATCAGTTAAACCACGGAGGGTTAGTCCCCGTAGCTCACCCGAATGCGACCTCATGCGTAACCCCTGTGTGAGAGGGGGATCCCAGGCAGACTTATACGATGATTGGATTTGACTCTCCCTAACTCAGGATGC
>ML802660.1:179823-190446 GCA_009831015.1 Picea engelmannii | reverse complement strand
AAACCACGGAGGGTTAGTCCCCGTAGCTCACCCGAATGCGACCTCATGCGTAACCCCTGTGTGAGAGGGGGATCCCAGGCAGACTTATACGATGATTGGATTTGACTCTCCCTAACTCAGGATGCTACTGTTTGTTTTGGAAAACTTTGGAGAGTTATGATCACAGCCTAATCCAAAGTACTAAGCCTATTCTACTGTTGGTGGAGGATCCTAGAAAAGAAAAAGTTCTAGATAACTTTTAATTAGCATTGATTTTTATAGTTGTTCTTTACTCAAAAAGGGGTACATGGAAGTGAAACAAATGGAATTATGACTCAATCCCAAAAATGCATCAGAGATGATAAGCTTTCATTTCTTTTCGATGAACATATATCTAAGGGAGAGAGAGAGAGTTCTTTTTCACTAACAAGCACAAATAAGGAACGTCCTCAAACAATTCTTTTTCTCAATCAAATCCTGATGTGATGCTAAAACTTTTGAGATACCTTCTGATATGCACACTCAATCATGAAGATGCTTTTTCATTGTTTGTATATGAATAATGATCAATTGAACACAATGCCTGTCTTGCTAATTACCTTCTTGGATGAATGAAAATCAAACCAGCACAAGCAAAAGTCATACAAACAATACACCCTTTCGTTGCAATCAAAACGAAAAGCGAAAGAAAAGAAACAATCAAAGAGAAAACAAACTTCACACCCAAAAGACAAAGTTGAAGAAAAATGATCTCGACTAAAATCAAGATGAAGAGATCTGTAGGCCTTTGATGACCTTCACCAGGGTTTTTACTCAGTTGAAAAGAGAGAAAGACAATGCATGGGTTTCAGACTCCAAACAACAGAAAAACTCAATAACAATAGTGAAGAAGGCTACAAAATCCAAATAGTAATATGTTCGTTCTTCAAAAATATAGATGTCAAGGCTGGAAGGGAAGAAGCATTGACTCACAGGGTTACCCAGCAGGAGAGACACAGAGGCAAAACCCAGGAAAAAGAAATTCTGGAAGGTTTATTGGCCAAAGGAGGGTTGGCGCTCTGTTGCCAAAGTCAAGGAGCATTATAGCACTCTGTGTAAGGCCATGAGGGAGAGATGGCACTCTTTTAACACAAGGACAGGGGCGCCAGGGTCAAAAACTCCCAAAAATGTCAAAAATTCCAAAAATTGCAATTCAATCTCAACAATTAGGCTGAGTATGATGGGTTAGGGAGCCAATCAGCTCATGAAACCAATCAAGAGAGGATTGAACCATGTTTGAAACAATCAAGGGGTAGAACAAGGTCAATGAGGAGAAATCAAAACAAGAAATTTCGATTTGAGGCTATCTCCCCAGTGGAGTCGCCAATTTGTGTTGTAGGAAAATCTCCCTGCGGACAGGTAGATCGCCTCTAAGAGCTTGACCTTAACTCTAGGACAGAAAATGCTTGACATGGACACTGACTTTCTTTCAAATCTATCCAAACCAACACATGAGAAGGAAGGAGAACAAAAGTACCTCTTTATCGACGTTTGTCCCTGTACGCTCCGAGTTGAGCTTTGATCCTTTGCTCCTCGCTGAGTTCTGTAGACAAACAAGATACGACCACTTCCTACTCTATTGATATTAGCTTGAAAACAGATCTATCGGTCAATGATAAGTTCATGTAACATCAGACACAAACTAGAAAGAAACAGGCCAAGCGTGTCATATTAATGAGAATAACGACAACAATACTTACAACTGTAGATGCGAATGCGACAACTTCGTCGAGTCCTCTTCGTCTAACCCTTGCTCGAAATATCCACAACCTGGATAACAACAGCTTCACTGATCACTCTCCTTTGACTAACTGTGTGTTTCCTATGAGATCATAGGTTTCATGCTAGCAATTCTTCCTCCTTTCCACCATCATAGAGCTTGCTTATATAGGTTAAGAGGAGCTTAACCTCTTGAGTTATCTTTAGAACAAGTTGAGGAACTTCCTCCTTAGATCAACGATCTCCTGATGGAACCAAGAATTCGAATGCAACTACCTTCTAAACTTGAAAGATCCTCCCCTTATTCTCCTCAATGGGCCAACTACTACCTCAGATTAGGCAGCGCTCCTGCAAAAGGGGTATCAGAGTGTTGTAGCGCTCCCTAGGAAGCTTGAGGGGAGCGCCAACGCCCTAAAGGTGGATAGCACTCCTTCAGAGGGGTAGGGGAGCGTTATAACGCTCCCTGAAGCCTTATAGAGGAGCGTCAGCGCTCCCTAGACTGATATAGGGGAGCGCTCACCCCTAGAACCTTTGATTAAAAGCTCTTCTCAGGTGTCAAGTGTTCCTTGACTTCAGTTAATCAATTTCTCTTCTCCAGATCAAGTATATGAGATGTTTTAAGTCCCTCCTTAGTGTCGTCGGCATGGCAGCATGCTCGAAATTCATTTGCGACACTTGTGAACAACTTGTGAACAACTTGCGACACTTGCGAAAGTTGTAAGGAAGATGTGACACTTACGACAATTGAGAGGAATATGCGATACTTATCCAGTTGAGTAATTTTGACGTGTAACATGTACTATAAGTCAAAGTGAATACAAATGAAATTATTTAAATAATAAAGTTAATGGAGAAATTACTAAGTGGACAAGTGGTTAGAAGTGGGTTAACCCTAAAATAAGGAAAGTGGGTTTAGATGCTTAAAAGGTAACCCCTTGAGGAAGCTACATGAAAGTATAAATAAGAGGCAAGGCTCTCTCATTTTAATCACACTTGAGAATATTGAATATCTACAAGTGACTAAGGTAACCAAAGGATATATAAGATGAA
The DNA here is from genome assembly GCA_009831015.1 of Picea engelmannii. Classification (NCBI taxonomy): domain Eukaryota; kingdom Viridiplantae; phylum Streptophyta; class Pinopsida; order Pinales; family Pinaceae; genus Picea; species Picea engelmannii. Next base: position 187,659 of record ML802660.1, on the reverse strand, counting down.
TTTCATAGGAAAGGTGAAGTAAAGAAGGCCAAAATTCAAGGGAGGATAAATTCTTTTGATGATGCTTTCTAAGGTATGTTATTTACAGGTCATCTCACCATTTTAGAAATAACTTGTTTTATAGAATGATTCAGACCATGCCATTGGGAGGTCGTCGAGGAAACATATCCAAGTAGCTATGATAAAAATTTCATCTTGTGGGTCGTTGTATTTTTGGAGTTACACTTCTTCATAACATGTCCAGATTCAATAACATGTCCAGATTCAATAAGAACAAATGTATTTGTTAGAGTATAGTCTGTAGTATTTTGTGTACAACTTTCAGATCCATGCAACAAATATTTCATGCAGGGCACACTCTACAAGTTCGCTCTCTAGAATAAGCCAGAATTCAACAAGGTATGCCATTTTTTATATAACTCCTTTTCTGAGAGGTTCCAAGTAGTGAAACCTGGAGGAATTGCAAAAAATACATTGAAGAACATTGTGTACTATTTTCAGATATTTATTCATTATGGGTACATAGTTATGATTATTTCAAGTTAGGGTTGTTGACTAATCGAAAATTAGTCATGTGAGACTAAAGTAAAGTTTGATGAAAATGATAGTCTCTTGTTGTTAAAGTTAAGGAAGGTTTGCATGTATGTGATCATATACACCAGGTCTATTACAGAGTTACAAATCAGATTTGGATGATGGAATTGATGTGGGATTTTGGTTGAGACAAGTAGTTGATGAGTTGGCACATACATGAGGTGTATCATTGATGATATTGGTACATCTTGATGAATCATAGTTTATGTGTATTTGATGCATGATTGGTACATATTTGGTGCATGGTTGAAGCACTCATTGATGGTATAAGTTGATGACAGGTTATTTGTATAGGTTTGGTGTTTGGTTGATGCATTTGTTTATGGTACAGGTTGGGGTACATGTTGATGTATGGTAAATCTTGGCACATGTTATTGGTACAGGTTGTTATAGGTTTATTACAGGTTAATTGGTACAGGTTTACAATAGTATATCTCACAGTGATAGTGTGACAGTGGTTCCATCATTCTACTTCTACGTTAGGGTGGTTGGATGAGGCAAGGACATGTGGTTGTATCCACCTTCCGGTTTTATCCGGAGAACATAGGGGGTTGTAGACTCCTTTTGGTTGTAGCCAAAGAATTGGGGAGTTGGAGCTTCCCTCAAGTTGTAGCTTGAGAAACTAGGGGTTTGTAGCCTCCTTCTAGTTGTAGCCAGAGAATTGGAGAGTTGGAGCTCCCTTCAGGTTGTAGCCTGATAAACTAGGGGGTTGGAGCCTCCTTCCAGTTGCAGCTGGAAAACAAACGAAGTTGGTTCTTCCAATGAATGTAATTCTTAAGGACATATAAGAAAAAACATTCCGTGGTTTTCTCCCGCTTTGGGTTTCCATGTAAAAACATTGCTGTACTGTGTATGTGTATGATTGCTCATTTGTTCATTGTTTATTTACTCTGAAACTATTGGATGATAATTCTACATTGATATAACACTTTAATTTTGTGGTTAAAAAGGATTATTTCTCTATTACTGATTCACCCCCCCTCTTAGTAATCCAACAAATACGCCCTTTTAATTTTTTTTAGAGATAATATTTCAGTTTACTTGTAATGTCCCCTGTTAGCGCTCTGTAATTTGCCTAAGGCTGAAGAGGCAGTCACAGAGGCAACATCAAAACCACTTCAGGTCTTGGATCTATCCCTCCAAGACTCAGAGAGGGACCTCTCTGTCTGATATAGCTTTGTTTGAAGAGAGTATTAGACTAGCTATGAAGAACATAGGGCTTCCTTTTAGGAATTCGGTATGGGCAGAGAAAAGAAACCATGGGCTATGGAGTCACTGCAATGAATGATCAAAAATCCATGTCAACAGGCTAATATTAGTAGGGCAAGGTATAAAACTCACTGGATCCTTTAATTTAAATGAAATGGGTGAGATGAAACAGGCCAAGAAATCCAATTAAACACAGAGCAACTAAGAATTATGAGTTTAATCTTCAGTGGAAAACATAAAAAACTATACCAAGCCAGAGACAGAGGGTGCATTAAAACCAATTTTGTTCTTAATCTTCTTGGAATAATTCAGAGGAAGACATTAAATATGATAACAGGGAAAAAAACTAACACAGAGGGATGCACATCACCAGTCGAAATAGTCACAAGAATCCTGCAGCATAGCACTGTCTCATTGAATTGATGAAAAAACACAGAAAGCTCAGTGAGTTGTTTTACAAAGACTCAATCATTCTTCCCTCACTGATCAACCTTTTTAAATTAAAAATCATCTCTATAAATAGGATAGACCTCCCCATCAGTTTCGAGAGTCGTTATTAACCGCCTCGGCCAAAAATAGCCACCACTCCCACAAAATTTGGAACTTTCTGCCATGAAAAACGGACCGGTTTTCTGCGAAAAAGGGGTCCGAACAGACGTGTTTTTCTATTCCAAGATGACACCTGGGCGAAAAATGAAGGAGGTTATTGGATATGGGCATGTTCTGGACAAAAAAATCCTTCAGTTTTGCCGAATTCGTCCCTAGCTGGCCATAACATCTCCCGCAAAATCAGGACTGTAACAGAAAAGAAGAAATCTGGAAAAAAGGGCCTCGAAGATGGCTTCGATTCTCCCTTCTCGTAGCTCCGTTGAAAAAAATGAGAGAGGTTTTTGTTCTTCAGCCTGTCCTAAGAAAAAACCTCTCTCGTAGTTTTAAAATCCATTTTTATTTGTCCATAATTGGCCTCGGACGAAGACATGATGAACAGGCGAAAAAAGGCAGAAAAATGAAAAAAGGGGTTTTTTTCATACTGGGTGGTATTCTGGACCCCCCTGAGGTGGTAAGAGGTTTTAGGGGGGGGGGTCCGCTGGAATCATAAGTTGACACATGTATGGGGGGTGGTATTGGTAAACTACCATTCCGGACCCCCCCTCTCGTTAAAGTTCGGATGGTGAGGGGGGGTCCGGAATTTTTAAGGACCATTTGTTTTATTTTACGTGAATTTGGATGGGCTTTGATGTATGAATATGCGTTGAGTTTTGGGTGGGGGGTAGACTTAGGATAGCATGCTTTTTTAGTTTTTTTTTTTTTTTTGATATTTTTTATTATATGTTTTTGTTATGTGTTACGTTTTGTGTTATGTTTTTGTTTAGTTATTTTTTGTTTATGTTTTATATTGTTTTGTATTTTTTATATATTTTATTTATTATGTATTTGTTTTATTATATATGTTTTTTATATTTTGTTTGTTTAAATTTGGTTTTTTTTTTAATATGTTTTATTTTAATTTGTATTATATTTTATTATGTTTTTTTTTGTATTTTGTTTTTTATGTATTATTTTTTAATTAATTAAATTCTAACCTAATTACTAACTTAGATTTTTAACTTAATTAATAATTAATTAATTATTAACTAGTTATTTATTAATTAATTTAACCTATCCTAACTATACTAACATTACTTTTTAATCTAATTAACTTTATTGTTATTTTTGTTCATCCTAAGTCTGATTATTCATGGATGGGTGACGGGCGAGAGGTAGTCAATGGGGCAACAGGACAAGGGAGTGAGGGAGCATCGTTGATGAAGGATGCAGCAGGGTGATGGGGGATCGAGCGAAAAGAATGGAGGGAAGAAACGGGATCAACCGATCCAGACTTTGTCATCACGAGAGAAACGCCAAATCAACAGTCGAAGAATCGAGTTGCCTATAATTATAGGACCCCGACATAGGCTCCACCTGGGGATGTCAGCTTCTTTTAGGAGGTGTCAAGAACCACGGACCTGTGAATCATGCAAACCGATGCTTTATCCATTGGGCTGGTCCCAAAACCTTATTCTGCAACTTGTACCTGTTTTGATCTTGCAACTGAAACCAAATTAAAATAAACACTGCTAAAAAAGAGATGCTCGGAATGCTGAGCTTATTTATAACTGCTACCTACCCTACACTACTGATGATTTCATCGTTCTAAATGATACAATAATGCCAATGCATCCAATCAAGTAGTTGTTGAGACCAGAGGACTGTTTGACTGCTTGTTAGCACAGTGAAAAGTGCAGCTTGACCTTTTGCCCGTCGACTCAAAACTGCAAAGTGAAAAGGCCACTGCTGAAAAGTGATTGATATTTACCATATAGACCTCGATAATCTTGAAAAAAAAAAGTACTGCCAGAGAAATATTGAGGCTCTACAGTGAAAAAATTCTCCATATAGGTAGCTACAGGATCAAGGTAGAAATGACATGTTCCTTGATTTTTGGATGGTAGCTCTGGCACTGTATCTATGTTATCTTCATCCTCGTGCATTTCTTGACATGGCTGCAACTGCTCTGATGAGATTTGTAATGTGACTTCTGCTGAACACACCCCTGTAATTGACTGCTTGATCATGTCAATATCATAACAGCTTTTTAGCTCATGACTGGATGATGGAAAATGACTTTGACAACACAGGTCATCCAACCGATCAACTATTGGATCCTGAAAAGACTGACAAGACTGTTGCATTGATTCAAATGAAATTTCCTTCCTGTTTCTGTATTCATCCTTCAACACTTGTTCAAGAGTCTCCTTCAATAATTGAAATGAATTAAAGCACAATGGTACATAGTTATTTTGGATTAACTCACAGTTTGTCTTAGGCTTTAAGCTTTCATTTGAAATTTGAAAATCAAAGTAGGTAAAAGGMAACAACTCTGGATTTAGAACAACCTCAACATCCTTAAAGGCATCTTCAACTAATTGATCAAGGAAATTTATGTCTTCACTATTTACAACTGGCCTAGAGTTTCTTTTCAGAAATTGAAAAGATGAGAAACATAAGGGCAAAGTGTTTTCACTTACTCTGATATTTTATGCACATTGATCCTTGCTGTCATAATTTCCATGTGCAGATTGATTGCCATATCTAAGTTGTAACTGATCTTCTTCCTGCCAATGACATGCTGTTGATTTCTATGAACAGTCCACATATATTTTAGCCTCATGCTCATCATCATACTGATCACACTTGGGTGGATAATCCAAGTAAGGAATGTCGTCAAACATGTACATCATATCAGCTGGTTGTTCCTCTGCAAGTTGAGATGGAGGTTCATCTTTGACTGTGTTGTGAATTGAATACATGAAAGAATTATTATCCAAACCATGGTACCAAGGAAGAACAACAAAATGTTTGGAAACAATGACCTTTTCTTTCTCTGAGATCAATGGAACATGGTGTCTTTGGATAGCAAGCTCATCTTTCCTATTGATCCTCTGCATCATCTCCTCCATGGCACTGGCCAAAATCTCCAGTTTAGCTTCTGATGACTTCAGCTGCTCCTTTTCTTTGTCCTTTAACTTTGACCTTTTGATCAGCAAGTTGGTCTCCACATCAACTGCAATGCTCTGCATTTCTTCAAGGCTTGCAGTGTTCCTTTATCTTAATTGGAATGCCATCTCAGGATCGAAGGCATATGGGAAATGCAATTTGGCTAAACCAGGAGGCGGCCTTACATCCACAGGTATTGAATGATACACCTCATTGAACCTGGTTGAGAACTGTTGTACTGTCTCCCTTGGATTTCTTTTCAAGTGGTCATACTCTTCTAGGATGAGGAAAACATTTCCCATGACCACCCATCTGTCTAGGAAAACTTGCATGAACTGATGAAAATTTTTAATGCTTGCAGCTGGGAGTTTTTTAAACTAGTTCTTGACTTCACCTCCCAATGATAGGGAAAACATTCGGATGCAGACATCATCATATTCTACCTCAAAGAAGTCAAGAAAATCCTCAAGACTTTGGATATGCTTTTCAGCAGTAATATTGGCATTCTCTTCATCAAACCTGGGTAGATTATTGGTGTAATTTGCAGGGAGGTCATGGAGAATAAGATCTCTTGAGACTCATCAAATAACAGATGGTCAAAGTAATCTTCAGCAATATACTTTTGATCAGGCTTAGAAAAAGACAATACATAGTTGCAGATAAAACCAAACATGTCTTGAATGCAATTTGAGCTTGAGTACCTGGTCTTTCTAGGCTGCTTGGCCATGCTTTAGGTTCTTCCTCCAGTGGAGTCTTTGAGTTTGGCACTGTCTGGAGCTGATTGGAGTTTCCAGGTGAACGATCTCAGCCTTCTTGTGTCTAGTCACTGTCCACCATCAGTGATCATATCTAGATATTTGAAGTGTACTACTGGGGAACTGTCCCTATTGGAGTCGCCATTATGTTAGCGCTCTGTAATTTGCCTAAGGCTGAAGAGGAAGTCACAGAGGCAACATCAAAACCACTTCGGGTCTTGGATCTAGCCCTCCAAGACTCAGAGAGGGATCTCTCTGTCTGATATAGCTTTGTTTGAAGAGAGAATTAGGCTAGCTATGAAGAACATAGGGCTTGCTTTTAGGAATTGGGTATGGGCAGAGAAAAGAAACCATGGGCTATGGAGTCACTGCAATGAATGATCAAAAATCCATGTCAATAGGCTAATATTAGTAGGGAAAGGTAGAAAAATCATTGGATCCTTTAATTTAAATGAAATGGGTGAGATGAAACAGGCCAAGAAATCCGATTAAACACAGAGCAACTAAGAATTTTGAGTTTAATCTTCAGTGGAAAACATAAAAAACTATACCAAGCCAGAGACAGAGGGTGCATTAAAACCAATTCTGTTCTTAATCTTCTTGGAGAGGAAGACATTAAATATGATAACAGGGAAACAAACTAACACAGAGGGATGCACATCACCATTCGAAATAGTCACAAGAATCCTGCAGCATAGCACTGTCTCATTGAATTGATGAAAAAACACAAAAAGCTCAGTGAGTTGTTTTACAAAAACTCAATCATGGTTCCCTCATTGATCAACCTTTTTACATTAAAAATCATCTCTATAAATAGGATAGACCTCCCCATCAGTTTCGAGAGTCGGTTTTAACCGCCTCAGCCAAAAATAGCCACCACTCCCACAAAATTTGAAACTTTCTGCCATGAAAAACGAACCAGTTTTCTGTGAAAAAGGGGTCCGAACAGACGTGTTTTTCTCTTCCACGATGACACCTGGGAGAAAAAATAAGGAGTTTATTGGATATGGTCATGTTATGGACAAAAACCTCCTTCGGTTTCACCAAATTCGTCCCCAGCTGTCCGTAACAGCTCCCGCAAAATCAGGATTGTAACAGAAAGGAAGAAATATGGAAAAAAGGGCCTCGAAGATGGCTTCGATTCTCTCTGCTCGTAGCTCCGTTGAAAAAAATGAGAGAGTTTTTGTTATTCATCCCGTTCTGCGAAAAAACCTCTCTCGGATTTTTAAAATCCATCTTTATTTTCCCATAATCGGCCTTGGATGAAGACATGTTGAACAGGCGAAAAAAGGCAGAAAAATGAAAAAAACGATTTTTTTCATACTGGGTGGTATTCCGGACCCCCCCTGAAGTGGTAAGCAGTTTTAGGGGGGGGGTCTGCTGGAATCATGAGCTGACACATGTATGGGGGGTGGTATTGGTAAACTACCATTCCGGACCCCCCTCTAGTTAAAGTTCGGATGGTGAGGGGGGGTCCGGAATTTTTAAGGACTGTTTGTTTTATTTGACGTGAATTTGGATGGGCTTTGATGTATGAATATGCGTTGAGTTTTGGGTGGGGGTAGACTTAGGATAGCATGCTTTTTTAGTATTTTTTTTTTTTTTTTGATATTTTTTATTATATGTTTTTGTTATGTGTTACGTTTTGTGTTATGTTTTTGTTTAGTTATTTTTTGTTTATGTTTTTTATTTGTTTTATATTGTTTTGTATTTTTTATATATTTTATTTATTATGTATTTG
>ML802660.1:146179-179773 GCA_009831015.1 Picea engelmannii | reverse complement strand
ATTTAACCTATCCTAACTATACTAACATTACTTTTTAATCTAATTAACTTTATTGTTATTTTTGTTCATCCTAAGTCTGATTATTCATGGATGGGTGACGGGCGAGAGGTAGTCAATGGGGCAACAGGACAAGGGAGTGAGGGCGCAACATGGATGAAGGATGCAGCAGGGTGATGGGGGATCGAGCGAAAAGAATGGAGGGAAGAAACGGGATCAACCGAGCCAGACTTTGTCATCACGAGAGAAACGCCAAATCAACAGTCGAAGAATCGAGTTGCCTATAATTATAGGACCCCAACATCCCCTAGCCCAAATGAGGAACATTAATGTGTGGAATACTCATAAAAACAAAAGTTTCTTCTAACTAAATAATTTCTTGCAGCTTACAGCTTTGAACTACATATATATTTAACTGTTGAATGTTAACATTATTTAGATGCATCTACAACATGCTAAAACAACATGAAATGAAGCTATTAAACTCAATTTCAACAACATATAAATTAGTTTGATACACATAGTTGATGCACAACAAATAAACTCATAATACAAACAACAACAAGATAAAACACTTATATTTTATAAACAATTGTGCAACCAACTACTCGAGACAGATGTTCCACCCAACCATAGACTTGCTACTCCAAATCTCAACAACAGGTCACCTATGAGCTAAGGCTAGTAATCCACAAAAGAGGGTGGTCTCTCACTGTCCACTCACAACTCATAATTCTCACAACCCACTGGTATTTTCCTACATATATTTCGATTTTCCACCATCTCTCTTCCTCTCGACCTTCCCAACCCAAGGAATGTACCCCTTCATTGATCTCAATCCCTCAGGAATCCCATTTGTATATCAGGGTCTCTATGACATAAGTAACTAGGAATTTCTCAACAGAGAAATCAAAGGAACTTGCTTCCAACAAAACTACCAACAACCAACAAAAAACACTTGTTGTTACAATGCAACTCACACAGGAGTTCACTCTTCATGCTTGACAAACTGGCTCTTGAATATTCAACTCCAAGATGCTCCAGATACACTCCAACATTCTCTAGATTTCGCCTCCATGGTTTCTCTGGCTCCAAACTCTCTTTCTTATTCTCTACTTGTTGTTCATGCACAATAGTTGAATGTGTAAAATTGTTGTAGCTACCCATACAAATTTCCTCTCCTTTCACTTGCTTACTTGTTTCACACACTTCCCCAATATGATTGTACTCATCCCCCCCATCGTAACGTCCCTGACCATCAACCTCTGTCATGTAACACTACCCAATCAACTGTATCTTTTCTTTTCTGTTATGATACCATTTTTGTAACCCCTTGGGTTAAGATGCTTAAAAGGTAACCCCTTGAGGAAGCTACATGAAAGTATAAATAAGAGGCAAGGCTCTCTCATTTTAATCACACTTCAAAATATTGAATATCTACAAGTGACTGAGGTAACCAAAGGATATATAAGCTGAATTTCAGAGGGAAGGTGAAGTAAAGAAGGCTGAAATTCAAGGGAGGATAAATTATTTTGATGATGCTTTCTAAGGTATGTTATTTATAGGTCATATCACCATTTTAGTAGTAACTTGTTTTCTAGAATGATTCAGACCATGTCATTGGGAGGTCGTTGAGGAAACATATCCAAGTAGTTGTGAAAAACATTTCATCTTGTGGGTCGTTGCATTTTTGGAGTTACACTACATGGCAAATAGGGTTTGTGGCTAGTCCTGAAACTAGTCTAAAACATGTGTTTTGGGTAAAAATGTCATAACTTCTTCATAACATATCCAAATTCAATAAGACCAAATATATTTGTTAGAGTACAGTCTGTAGTATTTTGTGTACAATTTTTCATATCCATACAACAAATATTTCGTGAGGGGCACGCTCTACAAGTTCACTCTCTAGAATAAGCCAAAATTCAACAAGGTATACCATTTTTGATGTAACTCCTTTTATGAGAGGTTCAAGTAGTGAAACCTGGAGGAATTGCATAAAATACATTGAAGAACATTGTGTATTATTTCCAGATCTGTATTCATTACAGGTACATACTTATGATTATTTCAAGTTAGGGTTGTTGACTAATCCAAAATTAGTCATGTGAGACTAAAGTAAAGTTTGATGAAAATGATAGTCTCATGTTGTTAAAGTTAAGGAAGGTTTGCAGGTATGTGATCATATACACCAGGTCTATTACAGAGTTACAAATCATATTTGGATGATGAAATTGATGCGGCCTTTTGGTTGAGGTACATGTTAGGTACATGGTTGAGACAAGTAGTTGATGAGTTGGCACATACATGAGGTGTATAGTTGATGATATTGGTACATCTTGATGAGTCATATTTTATGTGTATTTGATGGATGATTGGTACATATTTGGTGCATGGTTTAAGCACTCGTTTATGGTACAGGTTGATGACAAGTTATTTGTACAGATTTGGTGCCTGGTTGATGCATTTGTTTATGGTACAGGTTGAGGTACAAGTTGATGTATGGTACATGTTGGCACATGTTTTGGTATAGGTTGTTACAGGTTGATTACAAGTTGAATGGTACAGGTTTACAACAATATATCTCACAGTGATAGTGTGACAGTTGTTCCATCATCTTACTTCTATGTTAGGGTGGTTGGACGAGGCAAGGACATGTGGTTGTAGCCACCTTCTGGTTGTAGTCGGAGAACATAGGGGGTTGTAGCCTCCTTCTGGTTGTAGCCAAATAATTTGGGAGTTGGAGCTTCCCTCAGGTTGTAGCCTAAGAAACTAGGAGGTTGTAGCCTCCTTCTGGTTGTAGCTAGAGAATTGGGGAGTTGGAGCTTCCTTCAGGTTGTATCCTGAGAAACTAGGGGGTTGGAGCCTCCTTCCAGTTGTAGCTAGAAAACAAAGGAAGTTGGTGCTTCCATGAATGTAATTCTTAAAGACATATAAGAAAAATCATTTCGTGGTTTTCTCCCACTTTGGGTTTGCATGTAAAAACATTGGCGTACTGTGTATGTGTATGATTTCTCATTTGTTCATTGTTTATTTACTCTGCAACTATTGGATGATAATGCTACATTGATATAACACTTTCATTTTGTGGTTAAAAGGGATTATTTCTCTATTACTGATTCACCCCCCCTCTCAGTAATCCAACAAATATGCCCTTTTAAATTTTTTTAGAGATAATATTTCATTTTTATTGTAATGTCCCCTAGCCCAACTTAGGAACATTAATGTGCAGAATACTCATAAAAACAAAAGTTTCTACTAACTAAATAATTTATTGTAGCTTACAACTATGACCTACATACATATTTAACTGTTGAATGTTAACATTATTTAGATGCATCTACAACATGCTAAAACAACATGAAGTGAAACTATTAATCTCAATTTCAACAACATATAAATCAGTTTGATACACATAGTTAATGCACAACAACTAAACTTATAATACAAACAACAACAAGATAAAACACTTATATTGTTAAACAATTGTGAAACCAAATACTTGGGACATATGTTCCACCCAACCAAAGAATTGCTACTCCAAATATCAACAACAAGTCACCCCTGAGCTAAGGCTAGTAATCCACAAAAGAGGGTGGTCTCTCACTGTCCACTCACAACTCATAATTCTCACAACCCACTGCTATTTTCCTACATATATTTCGATTTTCCACCAACTCTCTTCCTCTCAACCTTCCCAACCCAAGGAATGTACCCCTTCACTGATCTCAATCCCTCGGGCATCCCATTCATTTATCAGGGTCTCTCTGACATAGAATTTCTCAACCGAGAACTCAAGGCAACTTGCTTCCAATAAAACTACCAGCAACCAACAAAAAACACATGTTGTTACAATGAAACTCACAGAGGATTTCACTCTTCATGCTTGACAACCCAACTCTTCAATCTTCAGCTCCAAGATGCTCCAGATACACTCCAACATTATGTAGAATTCACCTCCATGGTTGCTCTAGATCCAAACCCTCTTTCTTATTCTCTACTTGTTGTTCATGCACAATAGTTGAATGTGTAAAATTGTTGTAGCTACCCATACAAATTTCCTCTCCTTTCTTTTTCTTTCTTGTTTCACACACTTCCCCAAGATGATTGTACTCAGCCCCCCCATCGTAACGTCCCCGAACATCAACCTCTGTCGCGTAACACTACCTAATCCACTGTATCTTTTCTTTTCTGTTATGATACCATTTTTGTAACGTCCCTAGATCTACCAACGGGCCAGGGAACATCACTCCGTAAAAAATATCTTGCACTGATATATATATATATGATGTAGTACGCGCCTGCAAGCACGTCCACTCACAGAATCTTTCCTTCTTCCTCGGCCTGAAGAACAGTAACGCTCTTCTATTTCCCTATCGGGCAATCTGAACCCACAGACCTTTTCATGCGATCCCCTCTCTGCACTCAGGGAATCGGACTTCGCGACTTCGCGAGGTCAGTGGTCGAGCATTGTACCCTCGAGTTCCCGAGACCCGACGGTAGTCAACGCTGACCTTCCCTTCTATTTCGAAACTTTTCTTATCACGATTTCGCCACTCGCGATACCAAACAACTCACTTTACCGACTCTCGACTCTCGATACACCGAAACTCCGATGCACTCACGAGTTGACTATTCAACGTACCGTCACCTCTGTCGGGATTTCGGACTTCGTGGGATCGCGAATCCTAATGTCAATGTTTCGGGACTTCTCACTGCGAAAACCCGATATGAAGTGCCACATGTCCATGTCACCAACTCCTGTGGCCCCACACTATTTACGTAGCCGTCGAGATATCGCGTATCATGATTTCGTGATTCCCGTTGCAACACTACGGAGTTTCAACCTATGAAACCCCGATATGCGATTTCACGTGTAGATCTTACGGCCCTGGATGGCTTGGATCAACGGCTCTATCCCTCCTGAGCTTTCAACTTCTCGGGATACCTGCAGTATCTTCCCTGCACCTCCTAGAGATCCGACGACTCATGGGAGTTTGTGGATTCTCCTCAAAGAATTCCAACCGTTCGTTCCTCCTGATGACTTTTACGAATGACCGAGTTTTCCTCCACAGAACTCGTCCTTCTGCATGCAAAACTATGACACTTACTTGAACACTCCATGGCACAAACTTCCTGTTCTTTCACTTGGTGATTACTCGAAGGTCCTATACCTCCTGAGATTTTCCCAACTCTGAATCTTTTAAAGAACCTTGCACGCACTCCTTGCGGCAGACATTCAACCACTTCCAAGTGTTGAATCTCCAACTTTGCGCACTCCTGCAGCAGTAGTCTTTAAACACTTCACTCATGTTCACAACCCTAAAACTTTGCCTAGCCTGCGCACTCCTTGCATGACTCCTGTGCCCAACTGCACTTTGAAGAAATGAGAACAATAGTAAAACTATCTGAGCTTCAGAGACGCAACCCTGAATCCTTGTCGACGCACTCCTTACGGCACTTCAACTACACTCCTTGCAGGAATTCTTACTCATATAGAGAAATAATTGAAACTCATTCCATTATCCTTTCAGACTTCAACTCAACACATGAAATCATATACACAGCATATAAAGAAAATGTATAACAGGAAGCAAACATTCATGAGCATATCATTTAGCATCCATACACAGAGAACAACACAAAACCATGAATTGGAATCAACATCTTCTATTAATCCAAATATATGTACATAGGTGTTCTTACACAACTCTTTGCATGCTCTTGCTCCAATGCTTCTAACTTAATAAATGTTACAATACACAATGAGGGTGTCTATATCCCGTTTCCCTCTTGCGCTCCCAAACTGTCTAGTCTAGAATTAAATTCTATCTACTTTACATTAACTATCTTAAATGTCTTATACCTACTAAGGATGAGAGAAATCCACTTAAGGTCCATTTACATTATACAAGTGCGCCTCTTCTTAATGGCTCATTTAAGATCGCACAATAACTTCCAAGGTGATTTTCAAAATTTGTGCTGGCGCTCGTCCAACTGTCCATTGTCTTCCGCGCTGGCTCACTTGATGTGGGAGATGCTCTTGCATCATACTCCCTCTCTTGAAAAATTTCATGGGATCCTTTCCATGAGCTCCTGCACGGTCTATCCATGCCTCTATATCTATGCTTCAGTCTCCCAGCTGGCATCTTCAACTGGATGGTTTTTCCACTTGACCAGATACTCATAGTATTCTTTCCTTCTGGTCCTTTTGCTCACTCTCTTGTCCAATATGTGCTCCATCTGCGGCTTATCTGCAACTGGAATCTTTTTTTTCCACTGAACCACTGGCTTCTCAACTCCAGTTTCTACTTCCCCAACTTTATATGGGTACAAATCCAAGATATTGAATATCGAAGAGATTCTGATCCCATCGGGTAATTCAATCTCATAGGCATTTGCCCCAAATATCTTCAAGACCCTACATGGCCCGATTTTCTTCATTTTCAATTTATTATATGTTCCTCTCGGGAACCTTTCCTTTCGCAAATGTGCCATAACCAGATCACCAACCTCAAATTGAAGTTGTATTCTATGCTAATCTTCCCTGCACTTACACTCCTGACTTAAATTCTGCAATCGCTCCTTCACCTGGCTGTGAAGTTCCTTCATCGCCTCTGCGAATTCTTCTGCACTAGCGCTCCTAGTCGCAGTATGTTCTGAATCCCTCAGTTCATAAATTCCTCTCGGTTGCATGCCATAAACTACCTGAAATGGACTCTTCCCTGTGCTCCTGTTAACTGAGTTTTTATAAGCAAACTCTGCCTGTGGTAATATGTTGTCCCACTGGCTGTGGTGCTCTGTCACCAAGCTCCTCAGCAAGTCTCCTAGACTTTTGTTCACCACTTCCGTTTGTCCATCCATATGAGGATGATAAGCTGAACTAAATGACAAGTTAGTTCCCAACTTCTTCCATAAGGTCCTCCAAAAATGCCCTATGAATTTAGCATCTCGATCCGAAACTATGCTTCTCGGCAACCCATGAAGTCGAATGACCTCTTTGAAAAATAGGTTTGCAATGTGAGTTGCATCACTGGTTTTCTGACATGGAATGAAGTGTGCCATTTTGGAAAATCTATCCACTACCACAAAGATTGAATCAACACCTCTTTGTGTTCTTTGCAACCCCAATACAAAATCCATGCTAATCGCATCCCACGGCCTTTCCGGTATGGGCAATGGTTGATAAAATCCTACATTTTGCTTTCTTCCCTTCGAATGCTGGCAAATTTTGCACCTGTCCATGAATCTCTTGAAATCTTCTCACATTCCCAGCCAAAAATATGACTCATTCAGCTTTGTGAATGTCTTGTCATGACCAAAGTGCCCTGCCAATCCTCCACTGTGTTTCTCCTTCAGCAAATTCTCCAACATGGAGCATTTTGGAATACACAGTTGATTACCTTTAAACAACAATCCCTCCTGGATCATATAGTCTGTCCAAGGGCTTCTATCTCTGAGAACTGGATTCTCAGCTGCTTCATACGCCTCTCCAAAATACTGATCATCTGCATACATGTCTCTGAGATCATCAAAACCCAACGTTTTGACTTGGAACTCCTGCAACAACAAACACTTCCTACTCAAAGCATCAACAACTTTGTTAGCAGTACCAGAAATATGTTTAATCACAAAAGTGAAATTCTGCATATACTCAACCCATTTGACATGTTTCTTATTCAACTTCTCCTGTTGAGTCACAAACTGCAATGCATGATTGTCACTGTACAATACAAACTCTTTCGGGATCAAGTAATGCCTCCATTTATTCAATGCCTGGATGATAGCATAAAACTCCTTGTCATATGTGGAGTACTTCACTTTCACTTCATTCATCTTCTCATTGAAATATGCTATTGGCATGTCTTCTTGACTCAAGACTGCCCCGATTGCAAACCCACTGGCATCACATTTCACCTGAAATGTTTTCGTGAAATCCGGAAACACCAGAACTGGTTGTTCCGTGATATTCCTCTTCCACAGATTAAAACTTGTCTTAGCCTCTTCAGTCTAGTGAAAAGACTTGTGTCTTTTCTTCACTGTATCCATCATCGCTGCGCTAATTCCACTGAAATTCCTGATGAATTTCCGGTAGAAACTAGCCAATCTGTGAAAACTTCTCACCTCAAAGATATTCTTCGGTGATGGCCAATTCTTGATTACTTCCACCTTATCTGGATCCATCCTCAACTCATTTGCAGAAATAACAAACCCCAAGTAAATGAGCTCTGTCTTCATGAATGAGGATTTCTTCATATTTATCAGCAACTTCTCATGTTGTAGTTTCTGCATCACTGTAGCCAAATGCTTCAGATGCTCACCCACTGATTTAATGTAGATCAGTATGTCATATAAATACACAATGAAAAATTTCCTGATGAACTCCCTCAAGACTTCGTTCATCAACCTCATGAAGGTACTTGGCACATTTGTTAATCCAAATGGCATAACAAGCCATTCATACAACCCTTCGTTTGTTTTGAATGTTGTCTTCCATTCATCGCCTTCTCTCATGCGAATCTAATGATAACCACTTTTCAAATCAATCTTTGAAAAATACTTTGCTCCGCTCAAGAAATCCATCAGATCATCCATCCTCGGCAATGGAAAGTTGTACCTGATGGTTATCTTGTTTATCGTGCTCGAGTCAGTACACATCCTCCAGCCTCCGTCTTTCTTCGGACTGAGTACTGTTGGAACAACACATGGACTCAAGCTTTCCCTGACCAAACCTTTGTCCAACAACTCCTGGACTTGCCTCTTAACCTCTTCATTCTCTTGCGGGGTCAATTTGTACGCGGCTTTGTTTGGAAAATTGGATCCTGGTATGAGATCAATATGATGGATCACACTCCTGATCGGTGGCAACGAACGAGGTAGTTCATCCACTATTATGTCAGCAAACTCTTCCAGCAGTTCCTGAAGTTCTTCTGGTAAATCATCCACTCTTGTGCTAGTCAGAACAATCCTCGGTTTTCTGACCACAATGAACTATGGATCCTCCTTCTTTTTAACCTCTGTAAGAAGTTCCTTCCCACTCATGACAAGTACAGTGTTGCTTACTTTCGACTTCACCTCCTTATCCTTTATCGGAAGCAACATGTGTGTCCTCCCATTCTTCTCCAGGGTGTATGTGTTCATTCGCCCATCATGAATCACATTCCTGTCATATTGCCATGGTATACCCAATAATAGATGAAAAATATCCATAGGAATGACATCAAATAAGATCTTATCATTATATCCTCCTATCTTGAATTCAACTAAACATTGGTTAGTGACAGTTACCTGATGTCCCTTCTGTAGCCACGAAACTCTGTATGGGCTTGGATGATCTTTCATCTCCAGCTCCAGCTTCTCTACCATCTCTATAGAAACGAGATTAACTGTGCTACCACTGTCTACAATGACCTTTCATACCCTGTCCTTGGTCTTGCAAGCAGTCCTGAAAAGTCTGGTCCTTTGGACTGAACTTTCCACCTCCTTCTCGGGTGTCAAAAGGACTTTTCGCATCATCAATGATCTTCCGCCTTCAACGTCTTCTTCCTCAACATCCCACCTCTGTGCCTCGGTGATGTGAGCTTCTCTAATGTCCTTCTTTTTCTCTAGACACTTGTAAGACTTGTGCCCATTCTTTCCACATGTGAAGCATGTGATTACTCCACCTCTTCCTCTGCCTCTACCTCTAGTACGAGGAAAAGTGTTGTTTTCAGCATAATCTCCTCTCTGCTCATTATGTTGTCCTCTCTATTCAACATATGGCCCTCACTGTGAGGTTCCCCCTCTCTCAAATCGAGTCTGGGGTTTCTTCCAGTCCTCCCTCAGATTTTTATATTTATCCTGGGTAACTGATTTTCCTCTGGGCTGACTTCTACCTCAGCCCCTCTGACTCTGCTTTCAGCTCAGCTTCTCCTCCGCTTTCAAAGCCATCTGATAAGCATCTTCCACCATTCGAATGGTTACCATGCTCATCTCATCCTAGATATCATATCTCAGGCCATTCATATATCTGGCAACTTTTTCTTCATCACTCTCCCGATGACATGCCCTGATGTTCAGTTTATAGAATTCCTCAGTATATTCTTTCACTGTCATCAGCTTCTGTCTCAGGTTCTGCATTCTCCTGAACAGAGTAATTTGGTAATCTCCGGGGATGAATTTTGCCTTCATCTTCGCGATCATTCTATCCTAGCTCTTGATCTTCTGCTTTCCCTTGCAGCATCTGTCAGCTTGTAGCTCATCCCACCACAATGTTGCATGTCCCTTCAAGCGTGTGACAACATGCTTGACCTTCTTGTCTTCTTCGACATATTCATAGTCGAAGTATGTGTCTAGATCTCTAATCCAATCTAGAAGCTCCTTTGCATCCAAGTTTCCCTCATAAACTGGAATGTCCATTTTCACTCTTGCACCCATCCTTGCAATAGCTCTGATCAAGCGCTCGTTTGATGCATCTTCGGTTGCAACTTCTTCTTCACATTTAGCCTCAGCTTCACTTTCAGAATCAATGAGATCCCCTGCAATGGCTATGAATATTTGCGCTGTCTCCATGTCTTCGAGTCTAGCTCGTATATCACACATTTGTCTCTCCATGACTGGATCTGTCATCTTCCTGCCTCTTCTTCGCGGAATTTTCCTATCCTCTGGATCGGTTGATTGTCTATCTCTCCTGGGCGGCATGGTGAATTCTCTTTCTCTGCTATAGAAAGCAAAGAATCTTTTTGTGCTCTGATACCACTTGATGCAGTACGTGCCCGCAAGAACGTCCACTCACAGGATCTTTCCTTCTTCCTCGGCCCAAAGAACGGTAACTCTCTTCTATTTCTGTGTCGGGAAATCTGCACGCATAGACCTTTTCACGCGATCCCCTCTCTGCACTCGGGGAATCGGACTTCGCGACTTCGCAAGGTCAGTGGTCGAGCATTGTACCCTTGAGTTCCCGAGACCCGACAACAGTCCACGCTGACCTTCCCTTCTATTTCAGAACTTTTCTTATCGCGATTTCTCCACTCGCGATACCAAACAACTCACTTTACCGACTCCCGACTCCCGATACGCTGAAACTCTGATGCGCTCGCGAGTTGACTATTCAACGTCCCGTCACCTCTGTCGGGATTTCGGACTTCACGGTATCGTGAATCCTGATGTCAATGTTTCGGGACTTCTCATTGCGAAAACCCGATATGAAGTGCCACCTTTCCACGTCACCAACTCATGTGGCCCCACACTGTTTACGTAGCCGTCGGGATATTGTGTATCACGATTTCACGATTCCTGTTGCAACACTACGGAGTTTCAACCTACGAAACCCCGATATGCAAATTCATGTGTAGATCTTAGGGCCCTAGCTGGCTTGGATCAATGACTCTATCCCTCCTAAGATTTCAACTTCTCGGGATACCTGCAGTATCTTCCCTTCACCTCCTAGAGATCCGACGACTCACAGGAGTTCGCAGATTCTCCTCGGAGAATTCCAACCGTCTGTTCCTCCTGATGACTTCTGTGAATGACTGAGTTTTCCTCCACGGAACTCATCCTTCTACATGCAAACCTACGATGCTTTCTTGAACACTCCATGGCACAAACTTCATGTGCTTTCACTTGGTGATTACTCGAAGGTCCTATACCTCTTGAGCTTTTCCCAACTCTGAATCTTTCAAAGAACCTTGCACGCACTCCTTGCGGCAGACATTCAACCACTTCCAAGTGTTGAATCTCCAACTCTGCGCACTCCTGCAACAACAGTCTTTAAAAACTTCACTCAGATTCACAACCCTGAAACTTCGCCTAGCCTGCACACTCCTTGCATGGCTCCTGTGCCCAATTATACTTTGAAGAAATGAGAACAACAGTAAAACTATCTGAGCTTCAGAGACGCAACCCTAAATCCTTTTCGACGCACTCCTTGCGGCACTTCAACTACACTCCTTGCAGGAATTCTTACTCAGATAGATAAACAATTGAAACTCATTCCATTATCCTTTCAGACTTCAACTCAACACATGAAATCATATACACAACATATAAAGAAAATGTATAACAGGAAGCAAACATTCATGAGCATATCATTTAGCATCCATACACATAGAACAACACAAAACCATGAATTGGAATCAACTTCTTCTATTAATCCAAATATCTATACATGGGTGTTCTTACACAGCTCTCTGCATGCTCTTGCTCCAATGCTTCTAACTTAATAAATGTTACAATACACAATGAGGGTGTCTATATCACGTTTCCCTCTTGCGCTCCCAAACTGTCTAGTCTAGAATTAAATTCTATCTACTTTACATTAACTATCTTAAATGCCTTCTACCTACTAAGGACGAGAGCAATCCACTCAAGGTCCATTTACATTATACAAGTGTGCCTCTTCTTAATGGCTCATTTAAGATCGCGCAACAACTTCCAAGGTGATTTTCAAAATTTGTGCTGGCGCTCGTCCAACTGTCCATTGTCTTCCACGCTGGCTCGCTTGATGTGGGAGATGCTCCTGCATTAATATATATATATATATATATATATATATATATATATATATATATATATATATATATATATATATATATATATATATATAANTATATATATATATATATATATATGTATATATATATATATAATGCAATTTAAATAGAAATAAACACTATGCTCATACACTTAGTCATGCATAAGCAACATTAACACATGCATGCAATATAAACATGCAATAATGATAACATTATAACTTAGATACTAGATACACAACATACAATGAACAAAGAATGGGTACTTATCTTTTAATTGAAGTACACCAACTGCATGCAGACCTTCCACGAACCTCCCAGCCTTAGACCACACTACTCGTCACTCTCAGCAGTGGGTCACCCCTGAGCTGGGACTAAACTCCAATGGGAAAGGGATTCCTAGGCTAGGCGGGGACAAAAGGAAGTTTCTCAATACAATAGGAAGGATTTCCTCCAAGGATCCACTTACACCCACTGCTCACAGAATCTCATTCCCCACATGCCTTTCCCACCCCAGGGGTGTACACCTTCACTATCACCGAATCCATCGGCTGCTCCACCTCCCTTCCAGGGATTCAACAATAGGCCATAAGGAATTCTCAGAGATTTTTAGATGCTACTTGACTCCCTCCAGGAGAAATCTCTTCCTGAGCACACTCCCTCACCTGGAGAGAGTTTCTCACAGGCATGAAAACTTGTTTATTCTATCCACGCTCTCTCACCTAGGAGAGTTACCCATAGGCCTGAAAACCTGCCTCTTCAAAATAGCTCTTAAGTCAACCAGGTAACCATAGTAGAAAAGTCGGGTAAGGCAAGGGACGAATCAACAATTTACATAGGTTCATGATGGTAAAGGGTTCAACAATGGACAAAATGGTCAAATACGTGTCTGCTTAGTGCATGAGTGAATCCGTGAAACATATGGCTCGCTTAGTCCCAATGTTGAGAGAGAACTCCTAAGGGAAGATGGCTCGAATCATTCATGAACCACCAAGAATGGTGGAAATTACCACATAAATCATCCTACATCCTAGGTGACACTTGTCTCTTCAGAAGCATGTTCCTCTCCATGTGGAACCCCTTCCTCTCCCCAAAGGAACTTAGGTTTCCCAAAATTTAGTAATATAAGGAAATACATTATAATATTCCCTTGGGTTAAGACCTCAAGATTAGCCCCTTTTCCTAGTCTCTCAGCCCCCCTCCCTTACCGAGCCTAGTGGAGCTTAGTCCCCCATACTCTTTCTTCATGGTCGGTCTACACGCAATGATGTTATTTATATCAATAATATGAATATTTACATGTACAAAAAAGGCTCTTGGCCTTTAACATATAGGCTCTCCGCCCTAATAAACACATAATACTACCAACTTATAAATACTTTGCTCACCAGCCTACAAAACATGTTACATTCATAATTACAATCGGGGCTCAGCCTTGGGATATTACAATCCCCTCCCCTTATTTTTGCACTGTCCTCAGTGCCACTCATTTACATAACATCAACAGGATTTTCAAAATATTAAAAAAGATGCAGGTAGTCTGCTCGCATAGCATCTTCATGCTCCCATGTTGCGTCCTCAGGACCATACCAGGTCCACTATACCTTTACAAGACTTATGGATTGATTCCGAAGTTGTTTTCTCTTCCAGTCCAATATGCGTACTGGATGCATTTGCAAAGCACCTTCTTGCTCCACCTGAATCATATTCGAATCAATCACATGATTAGCATCAGGTATATATTTCTTGAGCAACGAGACATGAAATACGTTATGAATAGTCATGCATGTAGGTAATGCAATCATATAAGATACCCGCCCAATCCTTTCTAAAATTTCAAATGGTCCACAATATATGGCTGCCAACTTGGAACAGTTTCCTAGCTTCAGGGAACTTCTTTTGGCTTTCACCTTTAAGAAAACATGATCACCCACTTTAAACTCTCAGTGGGTTCTTCCTTTATCAGAATAAATTTTCTTACTATCTTGTGCAACCTTCAAATTCTGTTTTAGCTTTAACAATTTATTTTCCATTCCCCTAAGCAACTCTAGCCCAACTATTTCTCTATTAGCTAGGTTATCCCAGCTGATTGATGTGTTGCAATTTCTACCATAAAGTGCCTCAAATTGGCTCATCTTCAGTGATGCTTGGTACCCATTGTTGTAAGCAAAATCTACCAAGTGTAGGTAGTCTTCCCATCTGGATGGTTTATCCATCACATACATTCTTAACATATCTTCTATCACCTGATTTACTCTTTCTATTTGTCCATCAGAATCAGGATGATAGGTTGTGCTGAAGTTCAGGTTCATTCTAAACCCCTTGAATAATCCTCTCCAAAACTTTGAGGTAAATTTTGGGTCTCTGTCAAACACAATTGTCTTGGGAATACCGTGCAATCATGCTACTTCCCTCATATAAATATCAACAACATTAGTTTCCGTGTGAGTAGTATTCAATGCAATAAAATGGGTGGCCTTCATAAGCTTATCCACCACCACCATGATGGAATCATGTTTCTTGTTTGTTCTGGGTAATCCTATGATGAAATCCGTTGTCACCACTTCCCACTTCCACTCAGGAATGGGTAATGGTTGTAGCAACCCAACTGGGTGTCCATGCTCAACTTTGACCCTTTGACACTCCATACATCTGGTGATGTACTCTGCAATTTATTTCTTCATGCATGGCCAATAGTAATGGCTCTTGAATTCTACCACTATTTTCTGACATCTAGGGTGCCCAACATAAGGCACATTATGCATCTATTTCAATATCATACTTCTCAATTCGTGGGAACTGGGTACACAAATTTTGTTCCTGTACATGAGTATTCCATCCACTTCCAATATATAATCTTCTATTTTCTGTAGCATCTTACCTTGTTGTAACCTTTTTACCACTTCCAAGTATTGTGTATCTGCTAATGCAACTTCCAAAATTCTATCTAATATCAGTTTGATACATGCCGATGGTTGTAGCATGTAGTTCATGTACTCTCCTATTGAGTGCATCATCCACTTTGTTCTCTTTTCCTTTGATGTGCTTGGTATCAAAGTCATATTCACGGAGGAATACCAACCATCTGCTTTGCCTGGAATTTAAATTAGGCTGATCAACAAATTATTTCAGACCATTATGGTCTGTCCTTAGATCAAACCTTTTTCCCATGAGGTAGTGTCTCCATTTATTTAAAGTGTTTACTATGGATTCCAACTCCAAATCATGAGTGGCATAGATCCTTTCATGCTCTTTCAATTTCCTGGATTCAAAGCATATCACAAACCCATTTTGACCGAGGAATCCACCCATTCCTTATTTGCATTCATTTGTGCAAATCACAAACTCATCATTCGGATCTGCAATCCTCAAAATTGGAGCACTGGTTAACAACTGCTTCAATTGTTGGAAGCTTCTTTCGCATTCTTCTATCCATTTAAATTTTACCCATTTTCTTTGAAGGAAGTGATTGGGTGGGAAATCCTTGAGAATCATGCAATGAATATCCTATAGTAGCCATCTAGACCCATAAAGGATCTTACTTCTATCACATTCTTAGGTGTTGTCCACCCTTTAATGGCCTCAATATTTTCAAGGTCCACTTCTATCCCTTCTTCAGATATGATATGCCCCAAATAGTGAATTATGTTTTGATAAAATGAGCACTTGCTCAATTTGGCATACAAATGATGCTCTCTTAGCACTTGCAACACCATACTCAAATGATTCTCATGCTCTTCTTTTGAATTGGAATATACAAGGATGTCATCCAAAAATACAATGACAAAATTGTCTAAATATTCTTGGAAAACACCATTCATTAGGCACATGAAAACAATTAGCGCATTTGATAATCCAAATGGAACCACTGTGAATTCATAATGAACATACCTTGTCTTGAAGGTGGTCTTCTTGATGTCTTCATATTTAATCCTCACCTAATGGTATCCTGACCTGAGATCTATCTTTGAAAATATACTTGTATCCTTCAACTAATCAAAGATCATCAATCTTTGGTAGAGGGCACTTGTTCTTTATAGTTAATTTATTTAATTGCCTGAAATCGATGCACAATATCAACGTCCCATATTTCTTCTTCATGAACAAGACTGGGGCACCTCAAGGTGACACACTTGGGCATATATACCTCTTCTTCAAAATCTCTTCAAGCTGCATTTGAAACTCATTCATCTTTGTTGTACTCATTCTGTAAGGAGTCTTTGATACTGGAGCTGCTCCAGACATTAAATTTATAGAGAAATCAATATCTCTCTTTGTGGGTATTCTTGGTACCTCCTTGAACACATCTTCAAAATATTCCAGGACTACATGATCCTCCAGATTTGACACCTTATCCTTATATTCTTCCTCCATATGAGCTGCAAATATTGGACAACCCTTCCTGTAACACTTCTTTAGTTGCATTCCTAAGATTTCCTGGATAGTAATTGCCCTGGGAATTCCTTGGACTGCTCTCCGATTCCCTTCCTCATCCAAGAAAGTGAATACCTTGTTATGAAAATCTAATATGGCATGGTGTTGGTCCAACCAGTCCATACAAATTAGGCAGCCATATGATCCCAAAGGAAATATGTTCAAATCTACCTTGGTACTCAGTCCATTCACGCCCACTGGACATGATTCAACCAACTCAACAACCTTTCTCTTGGCTCCTATAGCCAGCTGCACTAGCCAATATTTCCCTTGCTTGCTTCTTGGTAATTGAAATATTTCCACTACCTTAGGATCTATATAGCTATGAATGGCCCCTGAATCAATTAAAATAGTAAAGGCATGGCTATGGATCATACCTTGAACTTCAATCATGTGTGATTGAAACTCAACTTGCTTGTTGTCCAGGGCTGCATAGATTCTTGGTACTCTTCCCATGTCTTCCATTGTTTCTTCTTTCTAAACATCGTGAAAATTTCTCACCTTGTCCTTTATGTGAGGGAAATATCTATACTTATGATCTTATTTACAACCCCAATAGTGCATAGGTGTATGCCTTGGCCTTTTCCCACCTACTTCAGCCATCCTGGGTTCTCTCAAAACTGGTTGTCCTTGAGGACTATTTTTGAAAAATGGTGTCTTGTCCCCCTTGTGCCTCAAATCCCTCTTAAACTTCCTCTTGTCTTCCCAAGATATTTGGAAGGTAGGATTTCCTTTATGCTAATCATATAAACACTTTTCCCTCCTTATGGTTTCTTCCAAAGTTTTAGGATCATCATATTGGATTTTGTCACTGATGAAAGATGGCAACCCATTCATATATCTCTAGATCTTAACTGTCTCATCCTTAATGAAAGAGACATAATTTAACAACTCTAGAAATCTCTTTTCATATTCATCTATAGTCATGCTGCCCAATTTAAGTTCAAATAACTATTTCATCTTTCTGTCATAGTATCTCTTTGTTAAGTACTTCTTTTCAAAATGTCTCTTGAATTCCTTCCATGTAACATTCTTCTCTCTGATGTGCTACACTTTCACAAGATGATCTTGTTGGACAACTGAGAGGGGGGGTGAATTGGTTGTTACTGTGCTTAAAAAATTATGCCCATTTAAACTCTTTACATAACACTCAATGACGATCACAATAATGCAAGGAAGTAAGCAATATAATATTCAACATCAATCACACACATGAAATATATAGAGGCAGATATTTCCTGAGGAAATCCATAAAGGGAAAAACATTTTCTTCTTGATATGATAAGTAATCTTTATTTTATGTACATTATCATTCTTATGAGCTCCAACTCCTCTTGAGGCTACAACCTCTATTTTACAAGCAACAACCTACTGAGAGAACCAACTCTCTAGTTTCTGTAGCACCCACTAGAAGGAAGCACAAACTCCCTGAGTGTTCCAGCATCGACTGGATGGAAGCACCAACTTCTAGTCACACAAGAACCAACCTATATAACAAAGAAAAATATTTCTCCCTTGCACCACCCTACCACCCTGATTTTTCTGGCTACACCAGATGGAAGCTACAACTCCCTGTGTTCAAGCACCCACTTTAAACTCTAAGGACAATAGTCCTCCCTAGCACCTCCCTACCACCCTGAAATATAAATATTTTCTTACTTAAATTTATTACAGTGATACAATGTTTATCAATGGATTACTAGTCTCATCGTTGTTTTGCTACCCTTCTCTACTCTGCCTGCATCGGTGTCTTCCTTCACACATCACTTACGCTTTTTGTTCTTTTTCATTTTATTCTTTGTGCGCCATCTCAAATCTATGCACTATACATCTGCATTCTCTTCGCTACGTCTCTGTTCTACCCTTTAGGATGTTCACTTCATCTCATCCAACTCACATTTTCGATGACCATATAATCAACTGACTCTTCTTTGTTCTGCCTCACTTTCACACGCCGAGTCCTCTGCATGATCATCATTGCAACTCTTCGTCTTCTCTCACGGTTATGATGAATGTGTTCATCATCAGTGGTCATTTTCCTGAGATTATTTGGCTTCTTTGGAAGTTCAAACTCTTTGTCTTCTCTATCAGTTGCAGTCAGTTGTATGTGGCTTCTTTGGATTCTAAGCCCCTTCCTTCACGTGACCACTAATGGTGACAAAACACTTATTCAAAAGGCACTTCTCGAACTTGGTCTTGTGAGTGCTAGCTTCATTTCTTGATATGACCTTGGGTGATGGTCTATCATGACCAAATGATTGCGGGTGCGAGCTCTCTTCACGTTATCCCCCTGTCGCATGTGACCTTGGGCTACAACCTTGTGTAACAGAACGATTGCAGGAGTTTCTAAGAGTGCTTTGGGATCAACCACTTTTCTCCCCGCAATCCACCTCTAGCAGCCACATACCCTTTCTCCAAAACCAAGGTTTCAATTGCAGCCCACTCACGAAAAACTAAGACCCGAGCATGTTCTGACCCCACAATGCGACAAGATTGTTGATCTCATGATCTTGATGGTGCTCCTTCGATCAACAACTCCGATCTATCTTCCTTTCCTTCCTTCTTTCCTCTGTCCATGAGTGATCCTTAGTCTCAACGATCAGGTGACATGTGGCCCTCCAAACCAACGGACGAGATCGATTTCGCCTTTTAGGCTTCAAGAGTTTCGATTCTCAAACTCTGCTTGCTACTGAAGCATTTCACCTAGAAACCATGATCCAACGATGCATGTCCATTTTGGATCGACGGTCACAATCCATTCAGGTATTCGAGGTTCGGAAATCTCAACTCTCAAATTTCTTTCATCCTTCCTTTGATTTTTCCCGAAGCTAATTATCCACTGACGCATCTCCCTTTCGGATCAATGATCATGATCCTTTCACATCTCCAGACTTTGAAATTCTCAAGTCTCAATTGGAAATCCTTGAAGTGAGATTTCTCTGAAATCTTAGATCAGTTGACATGTACTCCCCTTGATGATCAACGATCGATATTTGTCTTCGACGATTTTCATGTTCTCCCCATCCACAAACTTCTGAAGTTGTGGATCTCGCACCACATGTCCTCCTCGACGATGGATGACCCCAAACCACTTTGAGACTTCAGAAATTTGGGCAAGTGTTGGTGGTAAATCTCTCGAAGTGATGTCACTTACTTACATCACTTGATGATGTGTCATGAGCCTAGTAGCTACCACGTGTCACTCGAATTTGTGATTTGCACGTACCTGAAGTGTTGGATCAACTTGACACTTGTCATTGTCTGATTTTTCCATGTGTCCTTTCTTACATGGATCCTCATTCACTTAGGGACTTCAACCTTAGAGACTTTAGGTATTTCGACTTTTCAAGTCGCCAATTCTTTCAAAATGAGAATCCCTGAACAATAACCTCCTCGCAACTTTTAAACCCGAACTATACGTTGTTCTTCAATCATGTTCTCAGATTGACGACTCGATCTTTCTAAGATGTTTCTTTTCTATCTTATCCTATCCTTCCACTTCAAATTGATCTGATGACTATCGTTTACTCTCATTCTCCGGCTCTCCGGACTTCGGGTTTTTCAAGTCCCAAACTGAAAAATCCTCGAAGTGATTTTCTCTGGAGTTGAGGATCATGTGCCACCTGTTAGTATTGACAATGGACGGTCCATGCTTAATTTTGGACTTCAAGACTTTGACAAGTCCGCTCTCCTACCCTCATCAAAGGCTTAACCTTCTTTCATTTATTTCTAGATCCAACGACTGTTGATCCTTGGTGCTTAGATCCAACGAATCAGATCTGTACTTATCCTCTACACTTCCTCTGGTCACTGGATGCTGATCTAACAATCATCGGGTATTTGGGTTTGGTGATCCAACAACCACTATCATTCTTCCTTTTGAGATTTATGATCTCTCTGACTTAGAAGGTTTTCTAATTATTCAAAGGTCTCAATCTTTTCTCCTCCTGCGAGTCCTTCTCTTAGACCTCGACTGCACTTCTGGAAATCACAAAGCTCTATCTCTTCTAAGCCTTTATCTATGTATATTGTTCGATCCTCCTCCTGAGCTTACACTTCCTTCTACTCTGCCTTCTACTCTTTCCATCAATGACAATCACACTTGTCCTATAAACATTCCAACAATATCCCCCTTTGGCATTGATGGCAATCCTAACAAGCTGCACTATTCTTCTTGGACCTCCAACTGTAGCATCCAGATCACTCCTTTTCTCCCCCTTTGACATCAATGTCAAAAAAAACATGCTCCCCCTAAGTTGTTGTAGTACTTTGAGAAGGTATCATATATTCAACCAATACATACTCCCCCTAAAAGGATGGATTATTTATCTTGATAACAGGTTCACGCCCAACGTTTGGCGTATATACTCAAACTAAGCTTTTGCAAGCGGTTTAGTGAAGATATCAACAATTTGATCTTTGGATGGAATATAATGCAAAGAAACAATAGTGTTGGTCACTTGTTCCCTCAAGAAGTGATACTTGATGGGTATATGCTTGGTTTTGGAGTGAAATACATGATTCTTTGACACACTGATTTCACTAGTATTATCACAATGAATTCGGATCGGTGCAGTATATTTTACCTCAAAGTCTACAAGTGTCTGAATCACCCAGAATACTTGGGTACAGCAAGTAGAAGCTGCAATGTATTAAGCTTCTGTAGTTGATAAGGAAATGGAACCTTTCTTCTTGCTAAACCATGATACAAGGGAATCTCCTAAGAAGAATGCACCTCCACTTGTGCTTTTCCTTTCATCCACGCAGTTAGCCCAATAAACATCTAAATAGAATGATAGTTGAAAATTATGATTCTGAGGATACCATCGGACATATTCCATTGTTCCTTTCAAGTATCTGAATATTCTTTTGACATCTAACAAATGACTTTGTTTAGGTGCATCCTGATACCTTCCTACCATTCCAACAACATGCATTATTTTTGGACAGGAAGTTGTGATGTACAATAGGCTGCCTATCATATACTTATATGAACTCTGATCAACACCAGGTGAGTCATCATCCTTTCTTAATTTGCATCCAGTGACCATAGGTGTGCTCATAAGTGTGGAATATTCCATTTGAAACCTTTGCAACATTTCTCTTAGATATTTCTCCCGAGAAATAAATAATCCTTCATACCTCTGATTAGTTTGTAAACCAAGGAAAAATGAGAGCTCCCCTATCATAGACATTTCAAATTCAGAATGCATGGCAGAAGCAAACCATTGTACCAATGAAGCATTATTTTTTCCGAAGATGATGTCATCTACATAGACAAACACAATGAGAAAATCATTACCCTCTGTTTTGATATATAGATTGTTGTCAATTCTTTCCCTCTTGAACCCTTTGCCTTGAAGATACTTATCCAGTCTGTAATACCAAGCACGAGGATTTTGTTTAACCCATATAAGGATTTATTCAGCTTGCAGACAAAGTCAAGGTTATATGACAGTTGGAAACCCTCTGGTTGTTCCATATAGACTTATTCTTTTAGATCTCCATTTAGAAAAGATGACTTGAAATCCATTTGATAGACTTTAAACTATTTATGACAAGTATAGGCAAGAAAAATTCTGATAGCTTCTAATCTTGCTACGGGCACAAATGTTTCATCTTGAGCATATCCTTTGCAGACCAATATAGCCTTATTTATTACAATATTTCCTTTCTCATTCATATTATTTTTGTAGACCCATTTTTATCCTATTACATTTTTATTTGATGGCCTAGGAATGAGTTCCCAAGTGTCATTCTTTTCAATCTGGTCTAGTTCCTCATTCATTGATTTTAACCAATTTACATCTTTATTGGCTTTATTAAAGTTATTGGGTTCCACCATGGATATGAAGGCCATATGTGATTGCTCGGTGTCTTTGATTATCCTTCTCCTGGTTTGTACACCTTTGTCTTTCTCACCAATTATCTGACTTTCAAGATGATTCTTTTGAGTAATTCTGGAGGAAGAATTTGATGTTGATTGTTGTCCTAACTCTTCTTGTCTGGGTGTATCTTCTCCATCTCATTATTGGACCTGTTCATCTTCAGTTTCAGTTGTGTCCTCTATAGTAGACTCAATATTTCTCACCTCTCTTACTGGGACTCCTTCATCAACCTTTAAATCAATGCAATCAACTAATTTATGAAATATTTTATTAAATCATATATATCCTTTACTATTGGTAGAATATCCTAAGAATATGCCTTCATAAATCATGTCATCATACTTGCCAAGGTTTTCATTATTATTCTTTATGTAGCACTTACTCCCAAAGACTTTGAAGTGTTTGATTGAAGCATGCCTTTCATACCATAGTTCATAAGGTGTCTTTCCACTATGTGGTTTGAGGTGGTCTTTGTTAAGAATATGGACTATTGTGTGTATTTCTTCAACCCAGTAAGTTTGACCAATGTTCTTCTCATTCATCATTGACCTGGCCATTTGCTGAACTGTTCGGTTTTTCCTCTCAACTACTCCATTTTGTTGTGGAGTTCCTGGGATTGTGTATTCTCTCTTAATCCCATGTTTATCACAAAATTCCTTGAAATCACTTGACATAAATTCTCCTCCTTTGTCTGATATTACTGTCTTTAATCTCTTGCTTGTTTGATTCTCAGTTAAAGCCTTAAATATTTTAAATTTCTCAAACGCTTCAACTTTTTCTTTGAGAAAAGCAACCCAAGTAAGTCTAGAGTAATCATCAATGATCATCATAAAGTAGTTTTCCTTCCCCGTGCCTTCCTGTCTTGATGGTCCACATAAATCCATATGAACTAATTGGAGTGGTCTCTTTGTTGAAGTAGAGCTTTTGGATTTAAACTGTGTCCTGGTTAGCTTTCCTAATTGGCAGAGTTTACACATGGAGTCTTGTGGCTTTGATATTCTTGGAAGATCTTTTACTGCCTCAATATTTTTGAGCTTGATTAATTGGTCAAAGTTTATATTTCCAAGTCTCCTATGCCATAACTAGATTTCATCATGTTTTCTTAGATGGCACTCTTCTTTATCTTCTTTCAGCACATACACATTATTTTTTGTCCTTACGCCTTTAGCCACCACTTGTACTAAGTTTACAAACTTTATCTTACAATCCTTGGAAGTGAACACTGTTATCACTGAAATTTCGTCCGCACATGGCGACAAGAACTCAGCATCGTCAAACAGTAATTAAGTCATTCATGGCACTGAATTAATTTCACAGCATTCCAGAAACGTCAAAAACTATACAAAGTAGTAAAAATTGAAGATCACTTTACAACAGTTGGGTGCGCGCGCACATGCACGGAACAGGAACATACCATGCGCGCATACGCGCACGATGCGCGACTGTTGGCGCAAAAACCTGCGCACCTACTAAACGACACATTTATTGAATTGGTCGGCCTCCCAACCACTTATGGATCAGCTCCCAAGCCGATTTGACCCTCAAATCTGAGTTGAATCCGCATGGTAGGCTGGTCAAAGACCTAATAAATCCCTAAAGAGCCTCTTTTCACACTACAAAGGAGTTACATAATCACCCAATGCAATGCTATAAAAAGCCATGAAGAAACCTCATTTTCTCAAGGAATTTCATGTAATGTTATGCTGCCTAGATTGTTTTAAGGAATCAATCCTTGACAAGACCACTTTGGCACCATTTCATTGAGCAATCCACCTCTCCATTGAGTGGATGTGCTAGGAGTTCTTTCATCACCATTTTTATTGTTCATGTTGTAAGGAGAGCAAGTTTGTGAGGGCCCAAGAGCCTTCCTTTGGAGGAAGAAGGGACTCATAGTCCCATTTCTTCATTGTGATTTGATTTCATCAATAGACCAGCCTAAAAACATTGGTGATATTGGTCTTTTTGTGTTTTTTATCTCTATACCCATATGCTTATGATTTTAGTTTGTATTAGTTTAATTCTTTCTTATAGTTTTGTTTTTCTTTCTCTAACTCTTTCCTCTACAGTTGTCATGCTCAGCAAGACCCAACTGGGCATGTAAGCACCTCTTATTTGCTCACCAAGGTGGCAAAAAGGGTGCAACAGATTGGCGACCATACTGGGGATAGGTATCAAATTCCTCCCTCATTTGGGTTTATTTTTCTTTCCTTTTAGTTTGTTTAACTTGCAAGTGCACAAACCGGCCTCTGCCAACCTGCTAACCAGTCAATTCACAGGAGAATTGAGAGAAATCCATATGGATTTTCTTTCTCGGTCGTTTGTCACAGGTGCATGGGTATTCTACCCCACAGACGTTCATCGTGCGTGCATGCGCTTAAGACGCAGCCTTTCTCTGAGCGCATGCGCTTTCTTACTCATCTCTGTTCACGCGCCTGCGCTCTGTGCGCCTATGTCTGCACTAGGGGCCGTGCATTTGAGTAAAATTTCACTTTGTAAGGTCTTTGGATGTTGGGAAGTCCATCTGCCTTCTTAAATATGATGTCAAAAATGTTGTAAAGCCACATTACACTTAGTCCC
Organism: Picea engelmannii; assembly: GCA_009831015.1. Lineage (NCBI taxonomy): Eukaryota > Viridiplantae > Streptophyta > Pinopsida > Pinales > Pinaceae > Picea > Picea engelmannii. The sequence continues at coordinate 154,368 of ML802660.1, read as the reverse complement.
CTCACCATATAAAGGGGTTAGTCGAGCACACATAGGCACTTAGGAGGATAAAAATCAATCTCCCTTATTTTCTTTTTGCCACATGGATGGCTTGCTTTGACTTATAACATAAGTGGACAATCATATTTAATCACATCTAACTCACATTTGGGACTAGAAGTTGAAAGTAACAATCATTGAGTATGCTCTTCTCTCGCGCCTCCAAGCGATCTTTAGAAACAGAAAGAGATTGTGAAAACAATCTCATCTCCCTTAACAAATTTTTAAACCTTTAGGAGAGGACAACGGCCCTTTTTGGGACCCCTCTTAGTTTCTTTTTTCAAACACATTTTAAACTTGTAACGGGACCATACATGCCCACATGCTACAAACATAGAATAGTGGTTGAAATTTTTCTTTCTTAGATCAAAACACTAGGAGAGTCTAAAGGTTTGTAATGGGCCCATACATGCCCATATGTTCAATCTAGGATAGTTTCATGCTTTTCTAGATTACCTCACAATAGGGAGTTAAAGGATAGTAACGGACCCACATGTCCACATGCTAGCTTCCTAGGGATTTTGAATTCCGCAAGGCTGTACCAAAGACATCTAGCTAATTAGGTAATCAAACTTTTGTAAGGACCAAGCGAAGTCCACATGCAGCAAGGTGACATCTAATTAACTAAAATTTGGCACACTTTCACTCACACACAAAAGTCACTTCTCACTCACATATCTTCTTCTCGAAACGTGGAGGTCCAAGTAAGTTTCCTCCAAAGGGATTCCAAAAATACCCCATCTTTTCTTGACAGGACTATCCACTCCCATTGTTAATCAAATGAGGTTGGTTTTCACCCCCAGCCTCACAAAACAACTTCATCTAAAAATCTTTCTAAAAACTCACTAAGTTTTCGTCCACAGGAGGTGCCAAAAGAAATTTTTAGTCTAGGTAGGATTTCGAGGATAGGCATCCAAACAACTCCCCGTTATCTGGTTCTCACATTTTCAAACATAGAGGTTGTCAAATAGGGAACTTCAAATCCTCCAAGTAAAGTGTTCCAATCACCATAAGGAAGGGAGATACCCGTGAAGGGTCGAAGGCCGAGGTTCGGTTGTTCTGTGAATCCCCCCTTGAGGCACCCACCTCTTGGAAGGGATCCAGCCCGTGACCCATTTCTTAGGCCGAAAATCTAAATGTCACACTTTGACCGAGGTACCTAGTGACCAAATTTAGGACATCTACCCAGGTGGCAATTGTGGGCTGCAATTGCACCTTGATTGGATTTTGTGTGGCTATTGGGAAATATCGCCATCTCTTTCAGGATATGCCCCCTCTACCCCTCATTATAACCAATTGTTTCATCCTTCACTAGTATCTCTTCCAGTGACTTCAGACCCCACTGTTGAGTACTATTGGAAGGTCTTGTGCTATTTGAGAGGAAGGACGTTACGTATTCTAGGACACGAGCATTTGCTTTCTTTTGATTCTCCCACGCGGACAAAACCCACTTACCCATATATATGCTTCTTTCTCATTTTATGTATGATGCACATCTGATTACAGTTTGATTTGGATATATATATTGTGTAAACATTCAACGCAAAGGCTTTGTTGGTTTCTATATTTCTCTCACCACTTGATTGCACACATTCACACAACTAGTCTGACATCATAGGGGAACCACAGAACCCCCGTCGTTCACGACGCTTGCTCAACCTCCCTCCTATCTTAGGGGGAGTATCTGGTCGTACCTGCTCATTGGTACCTCCTTCACACACTCCGGTGAGTGCTACTATATTAGGATTAGCTTTACTTGGTTCTACATTACTTGGGTCCACTTCCCAAGGTCATCCATTCACTCGCTCTCCTTTACACGGAAGCGGGGGAACCACTTCCTCTCAAGGAGGGAGCACCAACCCACCTAGTCCCCATCAAGGGTCAGGTTCACAACACACTATGGCCGGAGCTAATCCTCCCCCCCCCACTACAGATGCCATATTTAGCTTCTCTCAACATACCAGATCTCACCAAACTCACCAATGATCCTATATTGCATGATGCCACATGGCCTGCAATGCCAACAAAACTACCTTCAGATATACCAAAGTTTGAAGGGAAGGTAGGTGATGACCCTGCCAATCATGTCATGACCTTTCATATTTGGTGCTCTTCCAATAGCATCATGGATGATTCCATCAGACTACGATTATTTCAACGCACACTCACTGGCCCATCGGCTAAATGGTATGTCGAAGAAAAATTAGGGTCCCATGCGACCTTTGAGTCATTGGCCAAAGCATTCTTGACCTTCTTCCAATTACCCATCCGCCACGAAAATGGTCTAGAACTACTATCTAACTTCAAACAAACCTCAGCCACACACATTGCTGACCACATTCATGAGTGGCGTAGGCGACGTAGTTTGTGTAAAGCAGAAACCACCAAGCAGCAATGTCTCGACTGGTTTCTTAGATCACTTGTCTCTCTCCTTGGAAAGGATGTAGCTTCCACCTTCCCGCAATCTGAAGAGGAAGCCATTAGTAAGGCCCAACAGTATGACCTCATCTACGCACAGTCAGGGTACTTATACATGGTACTTCCTGATCTTCCAAAACCTGTGCCATTTGGCCAAGACAAACCTGGGATGTCTCACTCAGCAGACGGACTAATCGGTGCCACCACACACCATGGTCCACAACCCCAACCACCATTGATGTATGGAACACCCCAATACCCATCGGCATATGGGGGAACTTCTTATTACCCCCCACCCCCTTATCAACAGCCATACCCTGTTTCTATACCTCCACCCATCAGTGGACCACCATCGGCACCTCCCATACATCCATTTATTCCCACAAACAGTGGTGCTCCCTCAACATTTGCTTATAGTACTAGTGAAAGCATTGTGCCTTCCTATGTACCTTATGGATCGATACCACCACAAAATCCATACTTCCCATTTCCTGGTCCTCCACAACCCATGGCTCCCCCACATCCTCATGCAGGGGTAAATTTTGTTCAACCCTCTGTTGCTCAACAATACCAAAATTTTGAACAGTTGAACACAGCCAACCCAAATCATCCATCGAACAATGCCAAGAAAAAAGGAGGGAACAATAATAACAACAACCCAGGTCAAGGCGGGAATCAACCCCCACAGCACCAACCCACTGGAGGCAACCAGAACCAAGGGAACCAAAATCCCCAAGGGGGCAATAATAACAAATGCCAAGGGCGAAATAATGTTAAAACAAACTTCCCTTGTTCCCTTTGTGGTGAGTTCGGCCATTACACTCACCACTGCCCCCAGATCGCTGATTTCAAATGGTTGAAAGACTCTGGAAGTCTTCCCCATTCTCTTGCACAACCTGCCCCTCAGTAGACACCACAACAATATGTGCAACAACCCCCTCTCGCCATGCTTCAAAATCCTATTCCACATCAAGGTGTGATAAACACCCAAAAGGATACACAGCATCCCCCACCTCAGGTCGGTCAATACCACAACCCCAACAATCCAGCAGAACATACAATCCTCCTCACCAGTGAGGAAGAAATCCTTCTGCAAACGCGTAATTGTCAGTATCATGCACCCGCTGAGTCTACTCCCATCTCTCCAGAGACAAATCCTACACCAATGGGACCCCCGTTGGTGATCCCTCGCCCTTCCGCCAAACCACCACTATGCATCCCTCGCATCCCCTTGCGCAGGAATGTCTACAACCCACAGGCTAGGGCAGCTCATAACTATAGCTTGGTCGACGACTTAGCGCAATCCCCGACTGCCATGTCAGTTTTGGAAGTCCTCCAGACTTGTCCTATGCAGCGAAAATCACTACTTTCCGCCTTAGGGGCAGTCGACCCGATTGATACTCGACTCATAACCTTTGATCTTGATAACAGTGAACCTTGTCTTCCCACCCTGGTCGCTATTCAAATACCAGTAAAAATATGGAACATCACCATTCATCGGTGTATCATCGATGAAGGTGCATCTACATGCATCATGTCCAACACAGTATGGCAGAAACTTGGTTCCCCGGAAATCATACCCTTCGCCATCACATTACGAGCTTATGACGGATGACCATCATCTCATGAAGGGCTCTTCCAAAATGTCCCCGTTGAACTCGGGGGAAAAACTATTCTCATTGACATCAAAGTTATCGACGCTCCGCTCGATTACAATATCTTGTTCGGACATAGCTACATGTATGCTATGAAGGCAGTGGCATCCTCCGTCTTTCAGACAATCATGTTCCCCCACAACGGAAATATTGTGACCATCGACCAAGTCTCACATTATGAGCCTAACCCATCTTCCAACCTCGATAACATTCTTCCTCTCATTCACACCAACCAAGACGCGTATCCACTCGTTGAGATGGGTCCTGGGATTTTCAAAGATCCATCCTTGTTAGGGACGTACCATGGAGCACCACCACTCCTTCATCCTGCTAATCAAGTATGCGTCATTTCATCTAACGGAACTCACACAGAGGATGCTAGTCCTCCTCAGGAGGCTTCAGTCATTCCTGACGTCTCAATAGTCGCAGACCAACTCCCGCCGGAGCCTCCTGCGCACTCATCGACCCCAATAGTCCACGAATCCACATCCCCTCAAGGTCATAGTCCCATCTGGGAGACAGTTCCCCAAGCCCTCACCCAAATTCCCTTCTTTTACCCTCCCCCAGGTATTGAAGCTTTTTAGGTAGCCGCAACGCTCACACTACCTAATATCATTTTAGCAATCCCAGTTTGGTATTTACACCCACCAGAGATGGTCCCTCGACCATCCCTTCCCCCACAGGAAGGAATCCCCATGACGATTCCTGTCCTTACCCCCACCACCCCCATACTCACTAACCCCCCTGCTATAGCTGGGGGCGGGAGAAAGAAGAAGGAGCCCACCGCTCCACTTCCTCCATGCATCCCACCACCTTGCGCACTATGTGAGAAAGAGGGCCACCAAACCAACAATTGTCCATCACTACCTGAATTACGGAATTTGATTCCCCTTGATCAAACTCCCACAACACCCGCCACTACTGCTAGTCCCACTTCTACCACCAACCCTTCCAGTAGTAAAGGGTTGAGGACCAAATATGCTTGTGCTATATGTTCAGAGTATGGCCATTACACCCACCATTTCCCAGCACTGTTGCGCTTTCAGCAGACATTAGTGGCTGTATGCCAGAACTCCCAGAACAACACCCGCTCTGCTACGTCCTCTTCGAATATCACTGACATTCGCTATGTCACCACTTCAGTCAATGAACGTATGAGATTCCCTTGCTCTCTCTGCGATTCATTAACTCATTTTACTTACCAGTGTCCTATGATCCTTGAATATAGGAAACGCCAATTGGCCCTGCTTCACCAACCCGCAGAGACAACCATTGACCTTACCTCGTCACTAGCGTCTCTTCATGTCATTTCTCCCGAGCTCGAGGCACTCCCAACGCCTCCATGGTTCTTCAATGACATCTCTGAGGATTTACCCCGCAACCCCCCCCCAACTCTCCTACTCATTCCCCTATGGACACTCTCCACCCAACCACCACGGGTACCCCTCAGTACTTCAATATATGGTTTATGTCAAGTGAACCCTCATCATCTCCTAGCATTGCCCCCTCTTCTTCTCCATCAGGGGGCAACCACACTGTCACCGAGATCACTCCTCATGATCCCTTATATTCCTGTCATTTCCAATGCGACGAGGAAATACTGGAAGAGCTACAACGCCCGGACTCTCCCTGGGATGTACATCATCGTGCACTCTTCCTTCCACAGGAAGCCCTCATGCATCCTAACCAAAACCCCATTTACGCAGTCGAAACCAAAGATTTTATCCCGTCAGGGCCTATCGATTGGTTCAAAAATCCCATTCCTGCCCCTGACGCTTTTGAGGAAGGTAATATGGCCAACATTTCCCCCACCATCAAAATCGACATTTCCATTAAAAATGGCATCGTCAAAGAAATCATCATTGGAGCTGCTTGCACTCCTCAGGAAATCGCCGCATATAAATCCCTCTTCCAGGAATATAGGGATATTTTCGCCTGGTCATACACAGAAATGCCTGGCCTCGATCCCTCTATTGTCGAGCATCGCATCGACACCTGGCCTGACATCACACCAGTTCGCCAGAAACAACGACCGCTACACCCATCTAAAGCCACGGCTATCAAAGCCGAAATTGACAAATTACGTACGGCCGGATTTATTTACCCCATCACTTATACTTCATGGGTTTTCAACCCTGTACCCGTCGACAAAAAACAGGGCATTATCCGCGTTTGCACCGACTTTCGCGATCTCAATAACGCATGTCCCAAAGACAACTTTCCAATGCCTTTCATCGATCAAATTATCGACGACTGCGCCGTCCATGAGGCTCTCTCCTTTATGGACAGATTCTATGGCTATAACCAAATTCAAATTCACCCAGCCGATCAGTATAAAACCGCATTCATTACCCCGTGGGGTACTTTTGCATATCGTGTCATGCCTTTCGGCTTAAAAAATGCCGGTGCAACTTTCCAGTGGGCGATGACATATATCTTTCATGATCTAGCCGACATCATCCTCGCTTACTTGGACGACCACACAGCTCGATCCAAAAAATGCACCCAACATCTCGATGATTTACGAATCATCTTTCAAAGGTGTCGCCAGTACAACATCCGCTTGAACCCTCTCAAGTGTGTGTTTTGCGTCACTGTAGGGCACCTCCTCGGGTTTATTGTTTCCCAAAGAGGTATTACCGTGGACCCCCTCAAAGTCAAAGATATCACGGAAATTCCACCTCCTCGGAATTTACGACAACTTCAGAGTCTACAGGGAAAAGAAAACTTTCTTAGACGCTTTGTTCCTGATTACGCCATCCACGCACATGGTTTCCTCTGCTTACTAATTCACGACATCCCTTTTCACTGGGACGACTATGCCCAATAGTCATTTGACGATCTTAAAGCAGCGCTTTCGAATGCACCTTTAATTAGTGCACCTGACTATAATCGCAACTACATCCTCTACGTATCAGCATCAGCTGTATCAGTAGTCGACGTTCTTGTCCAACTCGGAGATGAAAATTGTGAATACGTCATTTACTACGTTAGTAAGAACCTCTTAGGACCACCCCTGAAATATAAACACGAAGAAAAACTTGCTCTTGCAGTTGTCCTCGCAGTCCAGAAACTGCATCATTACATTATGCTTCGCACCACAAAGGTTGTCGCAGATTCCAACCCTATGCAGTACTTGCTCAGCCGTCAACAATTTAATGGAAAATTCGCTCGATGGATCGTTATCCTTCAGGAGTATGACCTCGAGTTCTCAACACCTAAGAGTAAGAAGGCCCTCGTTCTCTCCGAACTTGTCACGGCCCTCCCCTCTGACACCATCAGTGCCCCCGTCAATACTGACTTTCCCGACGAACATCTCTTTTATATCACTTCGGACGATCCTTGGTACGGCGACCTCCTCGTCTACCTCCGAACTCAAAAGTTCAGTAACGACCTTTCACGAGATGATCGACAACATATTCTCCATCAGGCCCCCCGCTATCTTCTCATTGGAGACATCCTATACCGACGGGGCGTTGACACCATTCTTCATCGTTGCCTGACTATTGACGAGGCCGATAGAGCCTTAAACAACTGCCACAACGGCGCATGTGGGGGCCATATTTTGGGTATATCCATGGCTCAAAAGATTGTTTGAGCCGGTTACTTTTGGCCTACCCTGTTTCATGATTGCATTCATGTCGTGAAACGATGTGAGCAATGTCATCTCTATGCCAACAAAGCCCGAGCTCCCCCCGCTCTTCTTCACCCTGTCATTACTATCAGCCCTTTTTGTAAATGGGGCATCGACTTTATGACTTGTAATCCCCCCTCCATCAATGGTCACAAATACATTGTTGTTGCCGTTGATTACTTCACCAAATGGGCCGAAGCTATGCCCACTTTCAACAACACCGCTGACACTGCAGCGCGTTTTTTCTTTAACCACATCATATCCCTCTTTGGCATACCCCTCCAACTGGTCTCTGACCATGGGAAACACTTCGAGAATGAGATATTTGTCGAACTCTCCTCTCGGTTAGGCTTCTCTCACGAGTTTGCCTCACCATATTACCCTCAGTCAAACGGACAGGTCAAGGCAGTGAACAAAGTCCTCAAGACCATGTTACAACGCAC
>ML802660.1:118443-130696 GCA_009831015.1 Picea engelmannii | reverse complement strand
CTCGAATCTTCTAGAAGGAGAAACTTCTATGGTGAGGTGGCATCCAAATGGTTTGGATCTTACTCACTTTCATGATTTAGTGGGATCATCCTAACCTCCTCACCTTATCCTCTTCAACTTATAAAAGGAGAGGAATTCTCATGAAGAAAGTTAGTTGTGTTGGTTCTTGAGCTTAGCTTTGGTTGGCTTGGAATTATTAGCTTGGTTGGAGTGGATTTGAGATTTGCTTTGTCAAGATAGATTGTGAGTAGCTATCATATTCATGGTCTCATGATCCTTGGTGCAAGAAGTGTGTGGGGAATGAAGGAAATTTGGAAGGGACCTTACGACATCAAGGCCATGGTTGTAATCTCTCTTTCACATTTAATATGATACGGTAATATGATTCTTTCCTATAAAGCTTGTTGTGTTTTATTGTATGATTCCTTGATCACATACATAGGTTTTTATTGAGTTTATGCTATTGCTATCACTTTGGTTGGTTTGTGTTGTCTTGGTCTTGACCTCACGAGGGCACCAGAGCGAAGCAGGAGCAACAAAGACCCTAGGAAGTGATACTAAGGTATGTTACTTGTTCCTTCCTACTAGTAAATTCAATATCTAAAACTTAAGGAAAGTGTCATGTTCTAGTGTGTTTTGTTCTAGATCCAGGTGGATCTAGGGAGATCGGTTAGTGTCTGCACCTACGGATTTATCCAATAACAACCTCCCATTTATGTGAGGCAGCAAGGGAAAGAACATGGCGGATGGAATTCATTTTGGCTACAGGTGCAAGGGTTTCATTATAGTCAATTCCTTCAACTTGGGAAAATACTTTGGCTACTAACCGAGACTTGTGTCTTTCAACACTTCCATCTGATGCATACTTAGTTATGTATATCCATTTGCATCTAACAATTTTTCTTCCTTTTGGAAGAGGTACAAGATCCCAAGTATCGTTTTCCATTAAAGAACGATACTCTTCATTCATTGATGTATCCAAATCTGGATGACTTGAAGCTTTTGCAAATGTCTCTGGATCATGAGTTTCTGAAACTTGAGACAAAAGGGAAGAGGCTCACTGGAACTGTGAACATGTCCGATGTTGATCTGAAGGATCACCAGCTGCTTCTTGTGTTGAACAGACCCATCTAAGAAGCGGTGGAGCTGGTGCTGGTTCAAGTTCAAAGGACTCATCTGGAGAAGGTTGAGCAAGCGGAGGTGGATTTTCATCCTCATTGTCATCATCTGAAGAAGAAACCAGATCATAAGAAGGCATAAACACCGAAGATGGCTCACAGGCCAAAGAAGGCACAACCGCTGAATTAGGCTCATAGGCCAAGAGATTTTCATCAAATTTAACATCTCTTCTAATAATAATTTCATTACAATGTGATTGAAGAAGTCTGTAACCTTTGACATCTTCAGAATAACCAACAAATACACACTTCTCACTTTTAAGATGAAATGCTTTCCTTTTCTCATCAGGAATGTGAGCCCATGTTATACTACCAAATACACATAAGTTACTTACATATGGTTTAATTTTAGTCCAAGATTCTTCCAGTGTTATATTTTTAAGAGCCTTTGTGGGAGTGTGATTTACTATGTAATTTGCATAGTTGATGGATTCTTCCCAATACTTTAGACTTAATCCCTTAGACTGGATCATACAATTAGCCATTTCTTTTAATGTGCGGTTCTTTCTCTCAGCAACACCATTTTGTTGTGGTGTATATGGAACAATGTGTTGCATTTGGATTCCCTATGTAGTACAGTAACTTGTAAAATTATTGTTCACATATTCGAATCCATTATATGTTCTTAACCTTTGAATTTGATGTCCAGATTTCTTTTCTACAAGGGCCTTGTAGGCCAAAAACTTATCAAAAACTTCACTCTTAATTTTTAAGAAGTAAACCCAAGTATGTCTGGAAAATTCATCAATGAAAGTTAAGAAATACTTGCACCCAAAAAAATAAGGAGAAGAAAGTGGACCACACAAATCACTGTGAACAAGCTGCAAAGGACCCAAGGTGTGCCAAGAGGCATGTTTGTCAAAAATGTCTTGATGATGTTTGCCGAGAACACAACCGACACAAACACCATCTCTGCATGAAACAAGAGGAAGACCAGTCACCATATGTTGATTACATAGTTGTTGCAATGAGCGATAGTTTAGATGACCAAACTGCTCATGCCATAGTTTGCTCAATTCATTTCTATGAGCAACAAAAACTGATGAAAAAGATGATGACCCAAAGTTGTCAAATTTGTACAACCTGGTAATATCATCAGCAATTCTAGTTGCAAGAACATGCTTAGGATATTTTAGATCCTTGATTACAACTTGGTGAGGTGAAAACTCTACGGTTTTACCTTCACCTGAATGAGTGATTTGATAGAATGATAGAAGGTTACAAGAAAGCCTTGGATAATACATCATTGAAATGACTATTTTCTACTTGAACTGTTCCAGATCCTTCAACACTAAGATATCTATCATCACAAACAAATATTTTCTTGGTGTTTCATTCATTTAGAGTGGAAAATATGGCTCTATCCTTAGCCATATAATAATATGCTCCATAATCAATAAGCCACTCATCAAAAGTAGAAGTAGAAGTAGAATTTGTATTGAAGGAGAAACCAGAAGCAGAAAGTGCATGTCCATGAGAAGAAGAAGAAGAAGAATTAGAAACAATATTGATGTGTTGTTTCTTCATCATTGCTTCTAAAGATGCCATCTTCTTGAAACATTTGGACTCATCATGACCATCTTTATCACAAAAGTTGTCATGTTTGTTAGTATTCTTACTTTTATATTTTGCTCCTTTGTCACCATTAGGAGTGAAAGTTGTCTGAGTGGGTTTGGGACCCTTTTGTTACTTGTTGTTGTAGTGAGGATGTTGCTTCTTGGGATATTTGGGTTTATCTTTCTGCTGGACAACTAGGGCTTTGTTGGAGGTGTCTGTAGTGTTGATCACTCCAAGTTGTACAAGATTATCTTCCTCTCTAATCAGAGTAGCACAAAAGGACTCAAGAGTGGGTTTTTCATAAGCTTTCCATAGAGCCTCTCTCATGGCATAAAAGGTAGATACAAACACAAAATATGCTCTACCTAGCTTAGAAAGAATAAGATATATGCAATGCTTTTCCTTCATTTTTATCTCACATTCTTCACATAAAATTATGAGTGTTTTAAACTTAGATAGATAGTCTCCAAGGCAAGAAAAAACACTTGGACTCAAGGTCAGTATTTGATTTTCTAACTGTTGTGCTCGAATACTATTGAGTTTACCAAACATAGATTCAATCTTTTCCCAAGCTTCTTCAGGGTCATCAATTTCTTGAATGTGGTACCTTAAATAAGGAGAGATGGACATTCTGATTAGTCCACGTGCTTTGTCACTCCTATTAGCCCATTTGAATTTCTTATCATCATCAGTGGGTTCTTTTTCCTTTCCCAAGGTAATCTGGTACAAGCCTTAACTTCGTAATAAATCTTCCATATGAGATTTCCATTGGAAGTAGTTTTTGTTGGTAAGCAATACATTACTTGTAGAAGCCATATTAAATATGCAGATAATATAGATTTAAAAACTGAAACTGATGATATGGATGGAAAGAGCTTGAAAAATTTTGCGGTTTTAAAAACAAACGACATTGAAAATTGGATTACGATGTGAGAGTTATGCCCTTTTAAAAAAAAATCATAAACGATACCCAAATGACCATGTGATAGTTTACTCTTCTTTATGAAGTGACCCAATTTTATAAAGAGAAGTGGGGATCACTTTTACAATGAAGTTACCTTATAACAGAGACTTGAACTCAAGACCTCTTACTTAATAAGGAAACTTTTAACCAAATGGTCTAGAAAAACATATTGTAATGTTTAGAAGGAGGATTGTTGTTGTTGTTGAAGACGTCCTTGGAGAGCGTGCTAAAAAAAATCTCTTTTCAAACAAGAAAAAAATTTCGCTTCTCGATGACAACAAGGGTTAGATCTCGGTTAGCTTACCTGGAAGATACACCTTTTCCTATCTATTTCTGATTTTCTGAGATCGCACAGGGCGCGGGGAAAAGAGAATACGCAGATATAAAAGAGTATCAACCCAGAAACAAATAATATCAAACCAAAATAAAACCAAAATAAAACTTTGTAGAAATTTAAAAAATGTGTATTCAGGCTTTATACCTTCGGATCTGACTATAAGGGTCGTATCTTGGGCAAACAAAAACCTTTTCGAGTGAAACGAAAAGTGTTCTTGACTGAAACAAGTGCTTCAGACGCAATGGAACAGTCCTATAAGCCCATAAATGTACATAAATGACATAAAATGAATATGAGTCAACTCAGCTTCACGATCTCGATCTACAATAGGAGCGGATCTTCAAACAGGCTCTGATACCATGTTCGACAACACAGGTATTCCAACAGAGGACGAAAACCTTTAGTAACCAATCACAAAACCATATCAAATATCAACACACCGATGTTATCACGTAGTAAAACCCCTACGGGAAAACATCCACAACCCCAGCCAACGCGACCACTTGGAGCAGTTTATTAATGCAAAGAAGAAGATTACAGAGAGATTTTACAAGAGAGTTTCTCACAATCGATCATCGAAAAATGACTCTCCATTCTCTTTAAATAGACATCATGGACCAATCAGGTGTTAATCCATAGATCAATGTTCGTGAGATCGAGGAGAGTATGAACCGTCAAATCACTCTATGTCAAGAACATATCGTGATCGTCGGATTTCCTAACTACAAATGAAAACTAATGCATACTAAAGAAACACACTAGGAAACACACTTTTACCTAATGACACATTAGACCAAGTAGATATTAACTAACTCCTAAGTGTCTAAATATCCTAACACTGTTGTGGCTTTAATTCTTAGAAAATTTTGGAGATACAATGTTTTAAACTTCTCCATCTCTTTTCTGGTTTTTACTACCTCTTATTCCAAGTCTTCACATCTTGCCTTCTTTTCTGATAACTGTTGTTTCAGAATTCCCTCTATTTTCTTTGCCTCTTCTAATTCCACTTTTAGTAGGGAAAAGTCTTTATCAGGTTCTTTATTTTCTTTCTCGAACTGTCTCAACAATTGTTTTTTCTTTTTCTTCTTAGATCTGAGTCTAGCAATTTCTTCTAGAGCACCAATTAGTTCTCCTTCCAAGTCAACCACAACTTCTTCATTGTCAACATCACTTCCTATGATTTTATTATCATAATCCTCTTTGTCCATAAGCATAAAGTCATTAACCTTATCTTCATAGGAAGATTCACTATCTGTGTCTTCTAAAGAGTCATCATTGTTTACACGTAAACTTTTCCTTTTACCAAATCTCTTGGGTTTGTACTTATTTTCTCCTTCAGAATTCTGATCCTACTTCTTGTGTGGACACTTAGATGCAAAGTGACCTATATTTCCACAGTTAAAACATTTGAAGGGAAATTTTCCTTGGTACTTTCATGATCCTTTCTTTAGTCTTCTCACAAATTTTGCTTCAATTTCATCAGGCTTAGAATCCTCGTCATTATCTTCTTTAAATGATGCTTCTCTAGAGGTGGGTTTATCTTTACCTATCCTCATTTCATAGGCAGTCAAAGTTCATAGGGGTTGGTCAATAGACAGAGCTTTTAGATCATTAAGTTCTTCTATAGCAGAGACCTTTGGGTTGAACCTATCTGGCAGAGATCTCAAAATTTTCTGAACTAAAGAGACATCCTCAATTTTTTCACCAAGTCCTATCATTTCATTTACTTGTTCTTCAACTCTCAAAAAGTAGTTCCCAACAGTTTCATCCTCTTTCATATTTAGTTGTTCAAACTGTAATCTATAGGTTTCAATCTTGGCATCCTTTACCTTCTCATTACCTTCATAATTGCTAATGAGTTTGTCCCACATTTCTTTGGCATATTCTAAGTGCATAAATTTTACAAATTTTGTTTCTGCAAGCCCACTCAAAATAGCATTCATAGCCTTAGCGTTGAATTTGAATTTTAGCTTGTCATCCTTAGAATCTAGTACAAATGGCTCTACATAACCAGTCTCTACCACATCCCAAACATCTGCACCTAAATCCATTATGTAGGTTCTCATCCTAACTTTCCATAAGGAAAAGTTTGTTCCATTGAACATGGGGGCCTTATTGGTTGAAGTTACTTCATGGCTAGTCATGTTTAAGCTCTAGGATCTACCCTTAGATAAAAGGAACTTGGCTCTAATACCAATTGTTGGACAACTAAGAGGGGGGTGAATCAATTTTTACTGTTCTTAAACAATTATGCCCATTTTAAAATCTTTACAGAACACTCAATGACTATCACAATAATGTAGGGAAGTAAGCAATAGAATATTCAACATCAATCACACACATGAAATATACAGAGATAGATATTTCCTGAGGAAACCCATAAAGGGAAAAACCTCTTCTTCTTGATATGATAAGTAATCTTTATTTTTTGTACATTATCATTCTTATGAGCTCCAAATCCTCTTGAGGCTACAACCTCTATTTTACAAGCAACAACTTGCTGAGAGCACCAACTATCTGGTTTCTCTAGCACCAACTCCCTGAGTGTTCCAGCACCGACTGGATGCAAGCACCAACTTCGAGTCACACAGGCACCAACCTATATAACAGAGAACAATAGTTCTCCCTTTCACCACTCTACCACCCTGATTTTTCTCGATGCAACCAGATGGAAGCTACAACTCCCTGTGTTTAAGCACCCACTTGAAACTCTAAGGACAACAGTCCTCCCTAGCACCTCCCTACCACCCTGAAATATAAATCTTTACTTAATTAAATTTATTACAATGATACAGTGTTTATCAATGGCTTATGAGTCTCATCACTATTATGCTACTCTGCTCTGCTCTGCCTACATCAATGTTTTCCTGCACGCATCACTTGCGCTTTCTGTTCTTCTACATTTTATGCTCTGTGTGCCATCTCAAATCTATGTGCTATACATTTTCATGCTCTTCATTGCGTCTCTATTATTCCCTTCAGGATGTTCACTGCATCTCATCCAACTCACGACTTTTCTGACCAAAGAATCAACTGATTCTTCTATGTTCTGCCTCGCTTTCACATGTCGATTCCTCTGCATGAACATCATTGCAACTCTTCGTCTTCTTTGGCGGTTATGATGAATGTGTTCATCATCAGTGGTCATTTTCCTGAGATTCTTCGGCTTCTCTGGTAGTCGAAACTCTTCGTCTTCTCTGTCAGTTAAAGTCAGTCATTTCTGGCTTCTTTAGATTATAATCCCCTTCCTTCATGTGACCACCAGTGGTAAGCAAACGCTTATTCAAAAGGCGCTTCCCGAACTCGTTCTTGTGAGTGCTAGCTCTATTTCTTGATATGACCTTGGGCGATGGTCTCTCGTGACCAAATGATTATGGGCACGATATCTCTTCACGTTAGCCCCCTATCACATGTGACCTTGGGCTACATCCTTGCATAAGAGAACGATTACGAGTGTGCCCAAGAGTGGTTTTGGATCAACCAATTTTCTCCCCGCAATCCACCTCCAGCTGCCACATACCCTCTCTCCAAAAACATGGTTTCAATTGTGGCCAGCTCACGAAAAATTAAGACTCGACCATGTTCTGACCCTGCAATGCAATGGGGCCATCGATCTCACGATATTAACAGTGATCCTTTGATCATCGGCTCTGATCTATCTTCCTTTCTTGCCTTCTTTCCTTTGTCCATGCATGATCCTTAGTCTCAATGATCAGGTGACATGTGGCCCTCCAAACCAACGGACGAGATCGATTTCTCCTTTTGGGCTTCGCGAGTTTCAATTCTCAAACTCCGCTTGCACCTGAAGCATTTCACCCAGATTCCATGATCCAACATCTCGTGTCCCTTTTGGATCGACGGTCACAATCCTTTCAGGTATTCGGTGTTTGGAAATCTCAACTCTCAACTTTCTTTCATCCTTCCTTTTCTTTTTCCCGGAGCTGACAATCCATGGACGCATGTCCCTTTCAAATCAATGGTCACGATCCTTTTGTGTCTCCGGACTTCAAAATTCTCAAGTCTCAACTGGAAATCCTTGAAGTGAGATTTCTCTGAAATCTCATATCAGCTAACACGTACTCCCCTTGACGATCAACGATCAATATTTTTCTTTGGCTATTTTCATTTTCTCTCCACCCACAAACTTTTGAAGTTGTGGATTTCATGCCACCTATCCTCCTCAATGATGGACGGCCCCAAACCACTTCGGGAATTCATAAATTTGGGAAAGTGCTGGTGGTAAAGCTCCTAGAGTGATGTCACTTACTTACATCACTTGATGACATGTCATGAGCCTAGTAGCTGCCACGTGTCACTCGGATTTGTGATTTGCATGTACCTGAAATGCCAAATCAACTTGGCACTTGTCATTGTCTGATTGCGCCACATGTCCTTGCTGATGTGGATCCTCATTCACTTTGGGACTTCGGGTATTTCAAATTTTCAAGTCGCTAATTCTTCTGAAGTGAGAATCCCTGAATAATAACCTCCTCGCAACTTTTAGACCTGAACTAAATGTTGTTCATCGATCATGTTCTCATATCAATGAATCTATATTTCTGTGATGCTGGTTTTCTAGCTTATCTTGTCCTTCCACTTCAAACTGATCTGATGATTGTCATTTATTTCGGCTCTCCGGCTCTCTGGACTTTGGGTTTTTCAAGTCCCAGACTGAAAAATCCTCGAAGTGATTTTCTCCATAGTTGAGGGTCATGTGCCACCTGTCATTCTTGATGATGGAAGGTCCTTGTTTATTTCGGGACTTTGGGACTTTGACAAGTCCGCTCTCATATGCTCATCAAAGGCTTAACATTCTTGCATTTATTTCTGGATCTAATGACTATTGATCCTCAATGCTCAGATCCAACAGATCAAATATGTACTTCTCCTATGTGCTTCCTCTGGTCACTGGACATTGATCTAACAATCATCGGGTATTCAGGATTGGTGATCCAATGACCACTGTCATTCTTCCTCCTCAGCTTTCTGATCTCTCTGATGTAGAAGGTTTTCTAAGTGTTCAAAGGTCTCAATCTTTGCTCCTCCTATGAGTCCTTCTCTTGGACCTCGACTGCACTTCTGGAAAGTGCAAATTGCTATATTTTCTGAGCTTTGATCTCTGCATATTGTTCACTCCTCCTCCCGAGATTGTGCTTCCTTCTGCTCTGCCTTTTGTCCTTGTCATCAATGACAAACACACTCTTCCTGTAAACATGCCAACATATCCCTCCACATGGATGCCTTTCCTTTCAGCTCATAGATTGCAATTATTCCTTCTGCATGAGAGGATTAATTATGCAATTGGAAATATTTCCTCATGCCAAGTATCCATATCTCAACATCTTCATCTTTCTGGTTCCCTCCATCAAAACTAGGAGGTTTGATCTTATTCATTTCACCCTTCAGTTCATCCACTTCAAATCTAATATGATTTCTGATAGGAGATGGACTTGAACTGCTATGTGGCCTCCTTTTGGAATGCCTTTGGGAGTGTTGGTGATGTCTGTGACCACTTCTTCCTCATCTTTCCTCATCAGGGGACCTGTGGCTCCCTGATTTGCTAGATCCACTTTCCTTATCCAAATTATTTTTTATTCTTTCCAGGATCCACATTAACTTCATATTGAAGTCTTCCTGTTTCTTCTTGGCTCTCATAAGCCTTTCATTATCTTCCTGGTGAATTTGGACATCTTTTTGAAAATTTATAATGATTTTCATTATGCCCACGTCTTTATCTATTTCTTCTCCATGTCCATTGGAGTTTGTTCCTTCAAATCCCAAATGGACATCCATTCCTCTAGCTTCATTCTCTGAACTTTAATCATCATGTGCCTCCTCCATTTCTCTGCACTATGCAACAATTCGGTTCAATTTTGACAATTGTTAACTCTGCAAAATGTGCAGTCAACCGAATTTTGTCAGGCTATTAGACTTAATAATTTTCCAAAATAACATAAACTAATATGATTCAACAAAATAATATTAGACTCCATTTTATGTGGGTCTTGGTTGATCAAGAACCCCTCAGGTTTCTATCTCTAAGCCCTACTATGTTCTCCAACAATTTTCGGACACCAACCCCTTTTTCTTCAGCCTTTAATTCTCATGTGACCATGACTGTGACCAAGTGATATTAGTTAGGTGCTTATCTAGAGACTTGAAACTTCAGGGCTCAAGAGATTCATAGGTTTCCTTTTCTGCACATCAAAAACATCACATAACATTTAACTGGAAAACTCACAAAGTGGGGTAGATCAACGGTACACAACTAATATTTACTAAGGAACTCCGGGCTTCGGGGTTTCGAAACTTTGGGACTTCAGAGATTTGGGCCTCCAGGACTTCAGAGCTTCGAGGCTTCGAGACTTTGAAGCTTCGAGATCCGAACCTTCAGAGGATTTCCCATATGCACACCCCAAAACTCCTGAACCATGAATCTTTGAATACTTCCATGTCACCCCCGATGACATCATCACATCACATCACTTCAGCGTTACATGAGTTTATGGATTTATTCCTCCCAATTGATCATGAGACATTTCTTCTAGAGTGTCAAGTCTTTGGACTACTGCATCGGCTGCCGCGTGTCCTCCATGATCAACGGTTGAGGTAGACTTCGACCTTCGGGAGTTCTTGACACAATGCTAAATGTAACACCTTTTTCTCTGGAGTGCCAAGTCTATAGACTTCACGATCTGGCGCAACACGTCCACTATGACCATCAGGGGCCACACCATCCATGCTTGAGAGGAGGCCATGTGGCGAAATATTTGAAGCGGACACATGGCCCAATCAAACGGGTGACACGTGTCACGTTCTAACTGGAATTTCAATCTTCCAAAGGTTCTTAATTCACTAAAACATGTCACACATCCCATGTGTCCATTTCACTTCAAGTGACATCAGCAAGCCATGTCACTTCGAGACCTCGGGCTTCAGAATATTTTACACTAGCACACTCCAATTTTCCCGAACGCCAAACTCCTGAACAAGTTGATCTTATGACATGCGTCTCATTTTATGAATGGTCTGGATTAACTCTGGACTTCGATACTTTGGGGATTTTCTCCTTAGCACCCTTTGATTCTCCTGAATTCTGAATTCATGAACAAGCCAATATTCCAACACGTGTCCCTTGTAATGAACGGTCCGGATCAACTCCAGACTTCGGGACTTTGAGATTTTTCACTCTAGCACACTCCATTTTTTTCAAAGTGTCGAACTGCTGACTACTCTGATCTGGAGACACATGCCTCTTTTAAAAAATGGTCTGGATTAACTTCGGACTTCGATACTTAGGGAGTTTTCACTCTAGCACACTCCATTTCTCCCGAAGTGTCGAACTGTTGAATACCTTGATCTGCGGACACATGTCTCGTTTAACAAACGGTCCGAATTAACTCCAAAATTCAAGACTTCAGGAGTTTTCACTCTAGCACACTCCATTTCCCCTGAAGTGTCGAACCGCCGAATACCTTGATCTTCAGACACGTGTCTCTTTTAACAAATGGTCTGGATTAACTCCGGACTTCGGGACTTTGATAGTTTTCACTATATCACATTTCGTTCCTCCTGAAGTGTCGAACTATCGAATACCTTGATCTGTGGTGTAGATTCACTCCGAGACTTCAGAGCTTTGACGATTTGGCACCTTTGTCTCTATAACTCATAAACTTCTCCGAAGTTACGAATTCCTAAGGACTTGGAGGTTAACTCTCATGCACATTTTTCCAGATCTGACGGTTGTGAAGGGTCTACCTTCTCCCAAATAGATCCCATGGTCTGATATTAAAATTTGTGGCCCAACACAACCGTTGTTGTGGCTTATTTCTATGTTTCCATTCCATAAACCGTTATACCTCATGAGCTTCATAACATGACCAAGGTATTCTCTTGGCACCCAAGGACACTCTGAGGTTCAAATTTTTTCCTTCTCGACAATAATTCCTCTGAAACTTTTGCTTTGTTTACCACTTACAAGGCCCATCCAGGTTCAATGTTGAAACTTTGTCTCTGATACCAATTTGTAATGTCCATGTCCATCAACCTCTGTTGGGTAACACTACCTAATCAACTATATATTTTATTTTCTATTCTGATACCATTTTTGTAACGTCCCCGGATCTACCAACAAGCTGGGGAACATCACTCCATAAAACATCTCTTGCTCTAATATGTATATATATATATATATATATATATATATATATATATATA
>ML802660.1:107971-118329 GCA_009831015.1 Picea engelmannii | reverse complement strand
TAAATAGACATAAACACTCTTCTCATACACTTATTCATGCAGAAGCAACATTAACACATACATGCAATGTAAATAGGCAATATTGATAACATTATAACTTAGATACTAGATACATAGAATGAACAGAGAATGGGTACTTATCTTTTAATTGAAGTATACCAACTGTGCTCATACCTTCCATGAACCTCCCAGCCTTAGACCACACTGCTCATCACTCTCAGGAGTGGGTCACCCCCGAGCTCGGACTAAAATCCACAAGGAAAGGGATTCCTAGGCTAGGCGGGGAAAACGAGAAGTTGCATAATACAATAGGAAGGATTTCCTCCAAGGAGCCACTTACGCCCACCGCTCATAGACTCTCTTTCCATACATGCCTGTCCCACCCCAGGAGTGTACACCTTCACTGTCACCTAGTCCATCGACTGCTCCACCTACCTTCCAGAGCTTCAGCAACAGGCCAGACAGAATTATCAAAGATGTGTAGTTTCTATTGGACTCGCTCAAGGAGAACTCTCTTCCTCAGCACACTCCCTCACCTAGAGAGAGTTTCTCACAAGACTGACAACCTACTTCTTCTATCCACACTCTCTCACCTGGGAGAGTTACCCACAGGCCTAACAACCTTCCTCTTCAATCCAGCTCTTAATTCAACCAGGTAAACACAGTAGCAGACTCA
Organism: Picea engelmannii; assembly: GCA_009831015.1. Taxonomy (NCBI): domain Eukaryota; kingdom Viridiplantae; phylum Streptophyta; class Pinopsida; order Pinales; family Pinaceae; genus Picea; species Picea engelmannii. Next base: position 117,653 of record ML802660.1, on the reverse strand, counting down.
GGTAAGGCAAGGGACGACTCAACAATTTACACAGGTTCACGGTGGTAAAGGGTTCAACAATGGCGGAAATGGCCAACTTCATGCCTGCTCAGTGTGTGAGTGAATCCGGGCAACATATTGCTTGACTGGTCCCAATGCTTAGAGTGAGCTCCTCAGTGAAGATGGCCTGAATCATTCATGAACCCCCAACAATGGTGGAAATTCCCACATAAATATGCATGTGTCCTGGGTGACACTTGGCTCTCTAGGAGAGCATTCCTCTCCACTTGGAACCCATTCCTCTCACCAAAGGAGCTTAGGATAACTAGGTTTATTTCCCCAAACTTTAGTAATATAAGGAAATACATTATAATATTCCCTTGGGTTAAACCCTCAAGATTAGCCCCTTTTCTTAGTCTCTCATCCCCCCTCCCTTACCTATCCTAGTGGAGCTTAGTCCCCCATACTCTTTCTTTGTGGTCGGTCTACACGCAACGATGTTGTTTATATTAATAATATGAATATTTACATGTACAAAACATGCTCCTAGCCTTTAACATATAGGCTCTTCGGCCTAATAAACGCATAAGCCTACCAACTTATAAATACTTGGCTCACCAGCCTACAAAACATGTTACATTCATAATTGCAACTGCGGCTCTACCTTGGGATATTACACCCATGCTTCCAATAAATATGGGATGTGACCACTCATACCCACCCTCTTACATGTATTCAATGATTGGATTTGAGAACACTCAATAAGAAATTAGAAGGTTCATACACCCATATAAATTTTAGAAAAAATGGGTTGAATTAATATACATGGGTAATTCCCCCTCGAACCCCCTCTTGACCATTCTCTTAGACCCTCCCCTCTCTTGTGGATTAATTCATCCCCCATCTCTGTCCATGTCCCTTTAGCAACTGAAATAACATTTTATTATTAACATTAAGAAATACAATTTGTATATAATATCGCTTGGTCATAGCCACATATTATATCTATATTAAGCATTAATTAAACTGGGGATTATAGTGGGGATGTTACATTTTGTTTTTATTTTTATTTTTGGGTTGATACTCTTTTCAATCTAAGTATGCTCCTTTCCATACTCTCCATGTGATATTGACAAATGAGAAATAGAATGGAAATGGTTTTCTTGTATGTGTATGGTCTTTGTCGTGAGCTCTATACGATCTCGGTAAATCAAAATAAGAAGGAAAAATTGCATTTTTTGGGTAAGCTAATTGAGATCTAACTCTTGTTTTCATTGAGAATAATTTTTTTTTTCCATGTGAACACGTGAAAATATTTTTTTAGCATGCACTCCAAGGCTGTAACATCCCCAACTCCCTGTTGGGCAATTCCATATCCAATTTTCAAATTCTGATACCATTAAATTTATTGATATGTTCTACATATGAATAGAGTTAAGCAGAATAACAATAATAATTTATAAACACAATTATCACAGAGATTGCGTAACCAAAGACCCATAATTATACATGTTATCCCCCATTTGGTGATAACCTTTTAGAGGTAGCATTTAGAGGCGCTCGGTTTGCAGACATGGAGTGCCAGGAGATGGGAAGTACTTGGATTTTTCTTGCCTGGATTCATCATGGATTCTAGCATATCATGAGTATAAATTGAGCAGCAGATGGAACTGTGATATTGGACGAGCTTGCAAGATATATTCATGATACATGCTACAACATGGTAAGCCTTTGATCAAGGTAAGTTCCAGCTTAATATTTATGGCATTTATGACTTGTACAACTCTCTCCTTTTGATCACAAGACATTAGCTTGTTTGTTATAGTTCTTCCCTAGTCATGCCTTGGTGTTTTTCTTGGTTTCTTAGGAAAATTGGGGGGAAATTTGGGAAAAGGGGTACATACTGGGAATTTTTTTGGATTGGTCATCACCATGCTTACCACTTTTTGTTTTTATATCATTTTTTCATAACCCACTCCTTCAAGTTAGTTGGATGATTTAACCCAAGAAGTGACCATTCCCCACTCTATGGGAATAAGGGGATAAAGGCCCAAGGGGTGGCTAGGAAAATCCTTCCATGGTTACCTGCTCAAAGGCTCTCCCATAGTATTCAACACTTATGAATGCATTTCCAGGGTGCTATATATTCCCTGAGGCATTGTGAAGCAAGTTAAGCATGTGGTTTTCAACATAAGGGGAACAAGAGAAAAATAAAGAAAAAAATCAAAAGAAAAAATGAAAGAGAAATAAAGGCCATCACTCATGGGAATATCGCCAGAGCGTCACATATTCTCTGGGTTATCTCTCATGTGATGATGTGGTAAAAGGAAATTAAGGGATTGAAGACTCACAGATAACAGGAACCAGTGGTTCTAGTTCACCTCCATCATAGGCACCCATGAGTGAGGTACTACAGACCCTTGTATGTTGAAATTCCAACACCTTGAAGCTAACCCATGATCACCCCTTACTCACTTCGTGACCTTGAAAATCCACTTCTCGGGAACCAAATTCTCTACCTTGGGGTATCTTAGCCTACTGGAGCCCTTTGACAACCCTCCCATAATTTGACTTTGAAAGAGGTATAAAATTCTTAAGATAGAGGAATGTGATGGATTAGTCTTAATGGATTTTATATTACGTTGGCTTCATCTTGCTATGATTTTAGGCTTGTTTTCTTGTGGATATACATGTTTTTTCTTGTCTTACGAGCTCTTTCCATGTGTCATTAGACTTCATAGTTCTTGAGCCATTAAATAGGTTCCAAATCATCAGTTATTTCCATTGGGTTTTTCCACTTGCACATTTATGGAGAAAAATTTGACTTGGTATTGATTTTTCCCACTTGGAGGAGGATGTTGCACATTTTTGAGACTCTTGTTGACTATTTCAACTCATGCGTTAGCCTTGGGAGGCTCACTACACGACTTCACATTTATTTTTGAAGGGATCGATGGCCTTTGGGCCCTTGGGCGAAACCTTGGGAGAAGATCCTTTGTTTTATGGAGAAGGATGTTGGGTACTCCTAGGTCATTAATGACTTTGTTGGTGGATTTACAACCTTTATTTATATTTTGGGAGTTAGTTAAGTTAGTTATATTTAGATTCTCACTAGGAGATTATTTTTTACCATTTATGGTTAAGTCAATTGTTTAAATGGTCAATATTAGTTGTAAAGTGAGTTGTCTAGAATATTTTTGAAATATGTCAAAACTAATTTTGTGGATAACGGAAAGTGGGTTAGTATGTGGACAAAAATCAAGTTGAGGGAGATCTATAAATACTCCCCACTTGATTTCATTTGAGAGAATGTTTTTGGTGGAATAATACTATCACTCTTTGCCTAAGTTTTTCGCTACACTAGTGTTATTGAGCATTTTGGATGGTGCAAATTGCTTGGAGGCTTTCATTATGGATATTCTAATGCTTTGTGGATGAATCTATTAATGAATGGTGGATATTACATGTTATTGTTATCATCTTCTTCAAATTTTATGGTGAGAAAGTTCCATTTTATGATTTATCCATTTATGATTGCAAACCCTAATTGTATTTATTCTTAAATATACACTTGTTCTAAGAATAGCTAACACTACAACCTTAGAAATTTAGTTTATTGATGAAATTTTGTTGCAAGGATTAGGAGACTAACAACCTTGTTGTGTGTTTTTATCATTTTGTTTTGACATCTTGGGCTAGAAATTTTGCTTAGCTAACCCATTTTGTAGGATATGTAACACTACAACCTACAAGGGAGAAATTACTCTTGGTATTCTATCCCTTCTCTGAGCATCTTTTGACTCCATTTATCTAAAGAATCAAGGCACTAATCTCCACCGGAGATCGTGGAATTTACATTGGGATACGTGGAATTTCACCAAAACAAAAGTTTGATTGCAAGAATGAACTCGCCCCCCTAGGGTGACACTATTGCCCACTTGGGAGAAATTTTTGAGGGCCCAAACCCCCTCAACTCTCAAACCCTTTTTTTTGCTGCAATTTTTACCTACTTTTACTAACCCTAGGTTGCTAGATCTTATTCATTTTAGGGTCAAATTTAACAAGTAGATAGTCTAAATTGTGTGGTTTGAGTAGGGATTTAATTCTAATGGATTAGATTTTAGGTTTAGTGGCTAGATAATCTGTTGTACCTCACTAAAAGATACAACCATAAGGCTGAAATTGTATGCAGAGAATTAGTTTAGGACAACTTATTCTAATTCCTAGTTTAGTGTGCTAGTCTAACTAGTTTTATTTCCTAGTTAATTAATAACATTTCTTAAGTGTTCTAGTTAGTTTAGAAGGCTAGTTGGGCATATTTTGGATTGTTTTATTTTCCGATTTCTTTGCTGCAATATCACATATAAGAGCTGGTATATGCTTCATATTTGCTTGGAAATTGTCGGATAGTGTGCCTCTTTCACTTGAAAGTTATTGGAGATCACTTATAAAGTATTCTAAGTAATGTTGTGGGATTGTTTAATTATTATATTTATGATATAGAGAGTTTTTCTTCTGTTACAAATTACATCAGATCTGGTTAGGGCACAATAATTGTTGACAAATCATTGGACAATCACTCTTAGGCAATAGTAGCTTACTGAAAAAATTGCCAAGTATCTTTACATTGTCATGTCTTGATTTGCTTGGATTATTTTGAAGTGTTTATTGCTGATAAAGAGCTTATATATCTTGCATTTCTACTGCTATTATAAGTATTTCAGTTCTGATCTTATATTTTATTCTGATAAGGAAAAGTATTAGAATATCTTATCCATCTTATGCAATTTTTCCATAATTATTGGAATTAGATAATTGAATGATATTGTTGTTCCACTAAATATAACTTGTGACTTATCATCCTTAATTGAATAATATAATGCTTTGTTAGACACTTGTCGTTATTACTTTTGGGCATGACTTATACTTGGGAGTTGGGCTTAGTGCATAGTTGGTTTGGGTTGAATTGTCTTTGCGGGTATTTAGGATTTCACCCTCATCCTCCTCCTTCACATTACCCTTTTCTTAATATTTTCCATCTCCATCCTAGCCCATCAAGTCTTGTATCATGATCCCTTAGGGCCTTTGACCATCCATAGTATTTTCCCCCAGGGGTCACCCGTGACTCTTCCTAAGGTGACAGTGGGTATTGTTCCCAGTTTATTGTCCATTGGCTGGGATTGTGAGGGACTGTACACAATCTATAATCTGCGTGATAACAATACACACAATAAATATAATAAGCACATGAAAGACACTTATCTCATGAAATAAACACCAATTTCATGCAGACCTTCCACATTCCTCACAACCATATACCACACTGCTCATAATCTCAACAGTGGGTCACCCCCGAGCTGGGGATAAACTATACTAGGGAAAAGGGAGTCCTAAGCCAGTCTATGGTATGATAATTTGTAGAATCTCGTATTCCAAGGTTCCCAACTGCTACATCTAGCCTAAAGTATCCCATTCCCCACATGCATGTCCCACCCCAGGAAATGTGCCCCTTATATGCTCAACAGTCCCTCGTCTACCCCACTTCCCTTCTGGGGCTTCAACAACATGCTAGACATGAAGTCTCTGAGCCATGTATCTATTTCCCAGATAAAACTACTCATGGACCTAATAACCCACTTCTTCAACATCCAGGCCTGACAACCCGCCTCTTCGACATACGAGCCTGACAACCCGCCTCTTCAACCTAAAAAAAAATCCAGGTACCATAATCGATGGTAGCATGGATGATTGAATGGTAAGAGTGATGAATGAACGATAGAAAAAATATGGGGAATTACACTGTATCCCCAAATATATATGCATGTGTCCTTTAAGACACATGACACCCAAGGGATTCCCTTGTCCCTACTTTATAAGCTTAGGATTTATTCATATCCATAACTTTATCTTTAAGGAATACCAATATAATATTTCATTGGGATTAATCCCCCTAGCTTAGCCACTTCCTAGACTCTTAGCCCCATTTCCCTTTCTAGTGGATTTTATCCCCCCATACTCATTTGTGGGTCAATCTGCAGCAGTGATGTACTTTATTAATGATATGAGTATTTACATATTACAATAATAGGATCATTGGCCTTTAGTATCTAGGCTCTCTGGCCTAATGATCACATAATTCTTCTGTCCTATAATAACCCAGCTCACTAGCCTATAAAACATATTTACATTTAAACTAGGGATCGATCCGAGGTATTACAAAGGCCATCTTTGTTGATTCTTGAATCTGTCAGTATCGAAACAAAAACCTCACGAGCATATGAATCCTCTTGTGTTTTTATAGAGGTGGTACTCCTCTTTGGCTTATGATATTCTTAATTATTTCAAGATCAAGAAAAAATATAGGACCTTAAAATGGTCCACACTTTTATGCTCAAAGAAAGATTAAAATACTGAAAATCATAGATTTATAAAGAGAATTAATGAGAAATGGACCAGGAATGTCACATGTCACACATTTCAGAAAGTAAGCAAAATTTCCTCACATCCATCATAGTGAAAATAAAGATTTCTGATCATATGGAAAAATAAGAGAAAATGGTCCACACACATAAGAGAACTTTTATAGAGTAAATATTTGTATATCTCAAAAGAAGATTATGATGGATCAATTTCAAATACTTTATATTTAGAAATCAAAATTATAAAATATAGTCAAAACTGATCCTGAATTAGTTCTCTTGGTATTTCTCAAAAAAATATAAAGTCTGTTACAATGCTTTGAAATTTAAAGGCGTTTGTCCAAAGGACTGGGATTGGGGCTCCCACGGACCATAAATCAAACATATACAAGAACGTACAACATAGAAAGAAGAATATGGGTGGATGTCAAACAACATAATTTGGAAAGAAGAAAAAGAGAAAATGATTAGGATTCGGTTAAACTTTTCTATTTAAAGAAGAAGAATAACTAGATGAAAACTGATAAAGAAAAAATCATGTGACCGGTATGGACTTACTATGATGGTATCTCTTTTTTTTTCACTTGCTTGTTGATGGTTCCTTTATACTCTTGTTGGTTGCAATTGGATTACCGGTCATAAATACCTGTGCTGGAATTTCAGAGATCTTGGCGATTTAGGTATTCAACCATTCTTGAATAAAGTCCCTGAATGGAGAAAAATTACTTCTTTTTTTATCTTAATATTAAACAACTCCTTTTCAATATCCCTAAGATCAACAGACAAATTTTGTAATATATTTTCAATGTCTTCATTTTTATTTGTATGTTTGAAAAGACAGTTGTCAATGTCATCATGTGTAAATTCCATCATATTATCTAACTTTTCAGCCAACGTCCTTTTTAATTCTTTAATATGCTCTTCAAAATACTTTCAATTCATCAGCATAGAGTTTGAAAGATACTTAGGATTTGGAACTTCAATGGTGGTTCCAGCAATGTCCAAATCAAGAATTATTAAGTATGCTTCATTTTTCCTCCTTGATAAGTTAGTCAATTGGGCTATCATACCTTTTAATACATTAATTTTTTCCATCCAACATGATTTCAATTGTTTGATGCAGCTCATAGAAGGTAGATTTTCTTTCTTTCTCGTCTTCTCTGTCATTTCTGAAAATCTAGTTGTGAACATCACGAATCCATCAATGCAGAACTCTTCATCGTTTTTCAAATATGAGTTTAAATATTCTTTCGTATTTTGAATTCTGAAACCAAGAGAAGAAAACCTCATGGCCATATCCCACAATTCTATAATTAATGACATTATTTTCTTAATATTTTGTTCAACAAAATGACGGTTGGTCGTGATTAAACTGGAAATTCCTTTGACCCTCGAACTTGATTCTATTTTTTCTTACAGACCCTTTCCAGGATGAATCATGGCAACATGAGAAGCTAGAATACGTGGAGGCATGAGGCTTGCCTCCAATTATTTAATTATTTATTTCAATTGGGAATTCTCTTCTTCCATGTGTGTGAATGAAACATTAGGTGCATCTCCTGTAACTCTATGAATGGATGATAATTTTGAAGGAAACATATCTCGTGTGTCAATGGTAGACCCTAGCTTCCCATTCTTACTCTTTGTAGTTATCTCGAAAACTAATTTATTAGATTCCTTATAAAAATATGCATTTTGTACATCAAATGTTTCCTCATCAGAAAATGTTAAGTCCTGGATCATGAGTACGGATACAGGTTGTACATTTTATCGAGTTGATACTTCAACATCTAGGAAAGTAATGTTTTCAATATATACATGTAGGTCCATGTTATCCAATACTAATTCATCTTCCTGAGCATGTGTCTCATCCCCTTCCTACTGTGAGATGGTTATTTTTCTTTTGACCTTAAGTTTAAGGGGATTCTCCATGTTCCCTTTCGGAGGGTTACTATCTTCATCATCTCCTGAATTATTGCTCTGCATTTTTCTTACATGGGATGTTCCTGGATATGGATTTTCCTTTGGCAAGGAACTCCTTCTAGAGATAGCTAGTGATTGGACACATTTTTCAATCGAGGGTCTACCTATTTCTTTATGATGTTTTGTTGTGGTTATGACATTTTCTATGTCTTCAGAATTTTTGTTGGCTTCTTGATCACTAGGATGGTGACTTTCATTTTCTTCTTCTTTACTAATGGATGATTTTAAAAGTACAGGTCTGAGCCCAACTGAAATAAAATGATTATAAAAAAGGTGATTCGGGTCGAAACCCTTGATTTATTCTGCAAATTTTAGGTCGAAATTATCGAAATAAGAAGCATATTCATCGATTTTGGAAATTCCCCGTAGAATAATTTCACCAACTTTCCATGGGAGAGGTATGAATTGCTTTTTCCTTTTCTCATAAAAAGTATGGAACCAAAATTTATATTTCTGGGATATTTCAATGACAAACAATTTATCAAATATATAATAGGGAAAGGATATAGGTTTTTCAATAGAGAAGAAAACCTTGATGACATTATAATCTTCCATTTTCTCCAGAACTCCTCTTCCCTTTAGAAAAGATGCAACTTCCAATGATAGCCACGAAGTAAAAATCTAAATACACCTCATAAAAATGATGGTCGACCCTCTACTTCCATAAAGATCGGTACCACATAGTCACAGGGTCCACCTTTGTTTTAATTCTCCGGGCAATGTTTAAGCCCTCAAAAGTATGACAATATTTAGTGGAAAATATCAAATAATATGACATGTAAAAACTTTTATCAGACTTGAAATTAGTGAGTTGTGCAGTGATTTCATTCGATATTATCTTCTCCCAGTTAAAGATAGCATTTTCATGAAAAACAAAAATGTAATATGTACAATTCCAGTCAAGGAATTGTTTTTTTAGAATCCTGGCCAACAATTCGAGTAAATCGCCAAGAAATTTCCTTATAGGGATCCTTTAAAGAACTTACTTGAATTATTTATATGTCTTCATGCATTGTGGTGGGGTCATGCAAATATTATTGAATAAGATCTAATCCATTATTCTGTTGATTAAGGTTGGTTGTCATTGATGTCAACCCTTGAAGAAAGACCCGTAGCACAAAGTTTTGGGTAATGGACCCAATAGTGTTTGATGTAAATATGACTCATTATTGTTTTGTCATGGTTGATAAGAAGTAAATATGGATGAACTCCAAAGTGGTCCCCTTATGGTGAAAGCCCTCACGGGAAGATGCTTTGTGGAGTAAGAGAACCCATGCTTAATTATAGAATAATGAGATGAA
>ML802660.1:95816-107871 GCA_009831015.1 Picea engelmannii | reverse complement strand
CATTCCGTGGTTTTCTCCCGATTTGGGTTTCCACGTAAAACACTGGTGTACTGTTCATGTGTGTGATTGTTTATTTATTACTGCTCATTTTTGGATAATAATTCTACATTGATATAACATTTGAAGAAAAGGATTATAATTACGTTATTACTGATTCACCCCCCCTCTCATTAATCCAACATATTCTTTCTTTTTAGGAATTTTCTTACTTCCTCTCCTTTATAGACTAGGTTCGGCTCTAGAAATTTCAACATTGTTGGCATAGGGGAAGACCTAGGGTTCAACGCTTCAACAAAAAACCAAAAAAACCCTAACTACCAGCCCTTTCGTCAACACCTTCGAAGCAAATGAAGTCTCACCCAAGGTAGATGCAAGGGGGGGTTGTAGGACTCAGGTGTCTACAACCAAGTTGGGACACAGATCTGTGATTACAACACTTAGCAGGGCACTTAGCAAACAATATGCATTAGTTCATGAGTCTCATCCACATCACAGATTAAACCCTTATTACAGATCAACGCGGTAATAATAAATATCAATCACTTTCAACCACTTAGCACATAGAATTAGCTCGGATCTAACATTCATTTATCTCTAATACCATTAAGCACTAAGCACAACATCAGATGCATTCATCATACATTATAACAACAACACTAAGAAAATAAATATCATAATCCACATCGCACAAAGCACATCAAGACACAAGATATATGTGGTTCACCCAAGTGTGGGGCTACGTCCACCAAATTCTTCTTCTTCTTTATTAGTATTCAATATTCTTACATTCATCCGCTCCTGTGGGGCATAGATCCAACTCCTTAGTAGCACGGAGCCTTACTTTACATAGTCTGTCTGCACAAAGAAAATTACAACCTCTTTCACTAAGTAAACAATAATACTTACAACATATTGTGCACATAGCCAACCATCATGCTTCTTACATTGCTTAGATACTTATTTATATATTTACAAAAGGGCCTAAACATGGGTAAACCCATGGGATGACATCCCATAACCCATTACATAAACCCTAGTAACTCCTTTACTGGGTCCACAAGCCCACAAAATGAGTAAGATCCCACAATCTCAGCTCCGCCTGGGCACTCCATTTTTGACCAGCCATTCGAAGTCCCAAAAGTGGTCAAACATGACCAATGTTTCCTCAAAACTTGGTCAAGGTCCAACAGGCCCCCAACACTCACTTGTGACTTGTCCCGAGTCACTCAAATATGGGGAACACTACTTCAAAGGCCTCGATCTTAGCTCGAGATGCCTCAACTTGCTTCTTCACCAGAGCTTCCTGCTCAGCGAACTCCTGAATCACTTACTGTGTAACAGGCCCTTCTAGGCATTGTTCCACTATCACAACCACTTGGTCTAGCTTTGATCCTTGTCCTTCAATCTCTTCAAAAATCGTGCAAGCTTCGTCTTGCACCGGCTATAGTCTTTGTGTAACTTCCATGACTTTTCTTTGGATGGCAGTAATATGTTGTTGGACTACGCGCTTCTCCTATGATCTCTTCATTCGCTCGATTGTAGTGAGTAGATTCATCTGCGCTTGAATGGTGGATGCCTGCTGCTACAACTCCTGGAGCTGTGCTTCCAATTTCCTCAGCTTCAGATCTTCTGCAAGGTGTTCATAGGTTTGTGCACTTCAATCACTCAACTGCTTACATTCTAAGCCAAGTATCTAGATCCTTCCGACTGCACTCTTGGCAGCTTCCTCCCTCTAATCACGCACTTCTTGCAGAGTGATCGACACTGCTTGAAGCTCCAACTCCATTACCCATGCTTGAAGCTATTGAATGGCCTCGACGAGCTTCCCCACTTGCATCTCGACTGACTTTGGTTCCTCCTATGCCAAGCCCGACATAGAGCGAATTTCTTTAGTAACCTCTTCTTTGACCGCAGTCTTCTCTGTGAGTAGCTAGTATTTTTCTTTCTGTATCTTCACATTTTGCTCCTTGAACATCGCCCAAATTTCATCTTTCTCCTTCTTGTAGGCGGTTACATAAGACTGCGCAACTCATAGTTTCTCTAAGACCTCCTCCTTTTCTTACTTCAAGACTTATGTAGCCTATTCCTTTTCTTCTTGGACACACTGAAGCCAAGCCTCTGTTGCATCTGCTAGTCTTCATAATCGGGCAGACTCATCCCCAAATTTTGCAATCTTCGACAAAGAAGGCACGGTAGGAACTATGCGGCTCGAATGGATGGATTTTTGTATCTCCTTCATCTCCTTCTCGATTCTTTCATACAACGTCTCCTTCTTTGCTCCATGTTGTTGCAATATATCTTCTAAAGCATCCTCCACAACTGCGATGATTGTATCGACATCGTCCACTATGAGCATGGCCTTCATCTTAGGCTTACTGGCACACATCTTCTTCCTTGTTGAGGGTTTCTGCAGAGAAACCTTCCTCTTCTTCGATGTTTTGGCCTCGGTAGGGGGATCCTTTGGTAGTGTAACTTCACCTTTTCCTTTATTTTCTCCTTCTTCCCCTCCTTCTTCTTGATTTAATTCGTCTCCTCCTCCTCCTGCAAGCAATTCAGGCCCACTTTCTTCCTAGGCATTGTCCTCCTCATCAGCTTCTATGTTCTGCACTTCCTCCTTTTTCTTCTTTTTCTTCATGCTACTCTGTCCGTCATGCTCGACCCGAGTGACCAAGGGGATTCCAATGATGTCAGGGTTGGAGAGTTCTTCATCTTCAACTGGTACAAGAAACTCCACTAGCCATTGTTTGGTGATCTCCTCCATATCTTTGTCAGTCAGCTTATAATATGATTGCAACTCCTCCTTGATTTCATCCCTACACACAGTGATATAAATAAACTGTCGATATGTGCAAAACTTTGCTAGGGGTCTGTACTGGTGCAATGTGTTCAATTTCATGCGTGGGAATGCCTCAATAGCATGCTTTAGTTGCTGGTAGAAGGAATGGAACACAGCGTTCGACTGCCACTGCTTCGACATGTCATTTGTATACCACAAGGTGGAGAACATCACAACTAATGGCTTCTATGGCTCAACTTCTGGAAATGTCACTCCTTCCGACATCATCCAAGCGACAAATGTGATTAATAAAAGTAACCAACGAAAATTGAATTCATACCTTTGATCCTACGCTTCACGACAGTCTTTCTCGAGCTCGTTGACGAGGTACCTCGCCCAGTTCATTTGCATACATTCTACACACTTCCCAACGAGGTATACTACGCACCCCATGACCTGTGTCAGATGGTTCTTTCTGACAAGCTTGCCAGCTATAATTTGGCAAGCAAGGCACACTGCACCATCCTGGATGGAGGTTACCTTGTAGCCTTGCTTTCCCTTTTCTACATCACCATAATCCTCCTTTATGCATTGTGCCAGGGAGTGATTTGAATTATTCCCTGGGTAGAACTGTTGAGGGTCCGATCCCTGCATGTTTAGTCCTATGATCAGGTGGATCAGCGCCAGATCCATAGTGACGCACCTTTCGAGCCACATATATCCTCCATGGTAGCACGATAAGAGGAGTTTAACGCAAGTGTTAACCTATTGATGTCGGTTGAAGTGAGGGATATTCATTACATTCAATATAATTGACTGCATGAGATCCTTAGTCCACAGTTGGGAGAGTATGTGTGACTTCTTCCCAGTCGTCTTCATTAAATACCTATGGGGCGCGAGCATGGCGTAGTTCTTCCTGTCGCCAAGATTAAAGTAGTTCTTCTTCAGAGTTGGGATCTGTCCTAAATAGGGTCCAACTATGTGTATCCCCTTTGGGATGTACAGAGTAATAAACGTGTACTCAAATTCATGTGGGATGTTGTCGCGGTTAACCGCACCAGCCAAAGGCGGTATGTAATCTGGCAAGACCGACGGGATATGCTTTGCGTTAGTCATATCATCGCGGTGCTTGCTTCATTTCTTAGTCATGGTCTGGCTAGAATGACATCCAGTCAAAGGGGATACTTGCAGTCCCCTAGTTGACAACACCTGTATTCCTATAGACATAACTCTCTCAGCCATGAGCTCCACGAGAATCTCCTCCACAGACTTCTCTAACGCACTATGTTCGCCTGACATTCACACTTGTAAACAAATAGATCGGGTAGCTGAATGGACAAGTGAGGTAATCCAACAGATGGTGAGGTCTAGAAATCACAGTGTGATATACAATCGATTATATATTATCTCAGATAATCACAGGTGGAAAAAAGTGGTCCCGACGCAACGTCCGATGGGTTAAATAAGATAGTGTCGCAACGGATTCCTCCAATGGATAGGAATGTGTCCATTAATATGAATTCGTCCATTATGGAATGGTCACAACAGTCCATTCTATTGTAACTACATTTTCTAGCCGTTCTGGGGCGTCATTCTAACGTTTGGGGCACCTCCAACGGTCATATAGCTTCGGCGTGGCAAAGTCCCATTCTACGTGGTTCTTCTATTCTGGAAAGGTTCAAGTTCTATAGATCTGCCTCCTACAAAGTCTTCTCTAGAACTTCTTATAGTTTTTATAAATTGGCTTTCTTCTTACTGAGCTTCCTGGCCTTCTTTCCTATGCTTTGAGTCTTTGGATTCCTCTTTCTATTCTTATTCCTATCTTCTCTTACCATGGTATCTTTGTGGATACCTGTGGCTCGACCAATGAATTACTATGGATCCAGTTTTGATCCACCAGATTATAGGATTGAGCATGTAGGCACCCGACCCTCAGTAGTTTTACCCAGGGAAGACTTTGGATCACTCCTGGGCAGAGTGAATTAAGGAGGCTTCTGGATAAGTCGAGAAGGGAAAGAGAGGCTACAAGATAGCCTCTATCCAGGATGGCACAGTGCGCCTCGCTTGCCAACTCATAGATGGAATTATCGTAAGAAATAATCGCCCCACATAGGTCACCAGGTTCGTGGTGGACCTTGCAGGAAAATGTGTGGAGGGGATGCACATGAATTAGGAGAGTTACCTCGTCAATGAGCTTGAGAAAGACTACCATGAAGCTCAGGATGATACGAGTTCCACTTTAGCTGGTTGCTCGTATTGATTTCATTTGTCACTTGGAAAATGCTGGAAGGATCCACCTTCCCGGAGATCAAACCATCAGATTCGTTGGTCGCTAGGTTCTCAAACTTATGGTACACCAATGACATGTCAAAGTAATGGTAGTCAAACATTGTGTTCCATTCATACTATCATCAACTGAAGGTTTCCATCGAGTCATTCCCGCACATGACATCGTGCACCTTGCACCAGTACAGAATGATAGCCAAGTTCCACGCAGAGATGAGAGAAACGAGGAGCTACAATCTTATTACAAGCTAACCGATGAATACAAGGAGAATATCACGAAGGAATGGATGGAGGAGTTTCAGACACCTGTCGTTGATGCCAAACTCTCTAACGCATAAATTATAGGAATCCCCTTGGTCACTCAGTTCGAGCACGCAGGACATTCCAGTGCGAAGAAGAAGAAGAAAAGGAGAAAGTTCAGAATATGCAGACTGATGAAGAGGACAATGCCTCGGAAGAAAGTGGATTTGGATCATCCGCAGGAGGAGGAGGAGGAGAAGACCAAGAATATGGACAAGGAGAAGGGGAAGAAGGAGAAAAACAAGGAGAAGGCCAAGCAACATCGCCGAAAGATCCCCTTACTGAAACAAAAACATCATGAAAGAGGAAGGATTCTCTACAGAAACCTTCGGCAACAAAGAAGACCCACGCCAGTAAGCCCTATATAGAGGCCATGCTCATAGAGGATGATATCGATCTAGTCCACGAAGCGATGGAGGATGTGTCTGAATATCTCTTGTAGAGATATTGAGAGAAGAAGGAGGAGTTGTATGGAAGGGTAGAGGAGGAGTTGAAGGAGATACAACGAGATATTCAATTGATCCATGCAGTACCTACTATTCCTTCCTCATCAGAGGCTACAGAATTGGGGGATGAGGCTGCCTAATTGAGAAGATTAGCAGATGCAACAGAGGCTCAAATTCAGAAAGTTCAAGAAGAAAAGGAAAAGGCTACAGAAGCCCTAAAGAAAGAGAAAGAGGAATTCTTAGAGAAACTACGAGTTGTGTGGTACTATGTAATCACTAATGAAAATGAGAAAGATGAGTTTCGGGTGAAGACAAATCAAAGATACAGAGATAAAAGGACCAACTGCTTGTAGAGTAGACTATGGTCAAAGAAGTGGTGAGCAGAGCACTTCTCTCTGTGCCAGTCTTGGCACAGGAGGAACATGAGGCAGTCAAGGTTCAAGTGATGAAGCTCACTAAGGCCATCTAGTAGCTTCAATAAAGGGTAATGAAGTTGGAAATCTAAGCAGTACCAAGCACTTCAAAGGAAGTGCGCGATTAGAGGGAGGAAGTCACTAAGAGTGCAGTCAGAAGGATCAGAGCCCTTGCCTCATAATGTAAATAGCTGAGTGACATAAGCGTGCAGGCCTACGAATGCCTCACAGAATATACAAAGCTTAGGAAGTCGAAAGTGCAACTACAAGAGGCGCAGGAGCAGGCACTTTCAGTACATGAAAAGATGAAGTTACTCACTGTAGTCGAGAGAATGAAAATATCACAAGAGCAACGTGTGGTGCAACAATAGATTACTGTCATCTAGGGAAGGGTAATGGAAGTTGCGTAGAAGTTGCAACCTGTGCAGGATGAAGCCTGCAAGGTGTTCAAAGAAATTGAAGGACAAGGCTCGCAACTGGACCAGGTGGTTGAGATAGTGGAACAACGCCTGGAAGGGCCTATTACAGAGTAGATGATTCAAGATCTCACTGAGCAAGAGGCTCAGGTGAAGAATCAAGTCAAGGTCGCTCGAGTGAATCTCGAGGCATTTGAATCAGTGTTGTCCAAACCTTAGTGACTCTGGACAAGTCACAGGTGAGTGTTGGGGGCCTGTTGGCCCTCGACCAAGTTTTGAGGAAATCTTAGTCAAGAATGACCACTTTTTTGACTTCGATGCAGTGATCGATGAAGGAGCACCCAGGCGGAGCTGAGATCATGGATCTCACTTGTTTTATGGGATTTGTGGACCCAGCAAGGGGGTCCTATGATTTTTGTAAAGGGTTATGGGATGTCAGTCCATGGGTTCTCCCATGTTTAGGCCTTATTGTAAAAGTATAAATAAGAATAATATTGTAAGGTTGTGTAGTAGTAGAAGCAAAGTCTAAGTGTCTTGCAAGGCTAAGTGCAAGTAGTTTTGGGTTGCTTAGTGCAAAAAAATGTGTATGTAAGGCTTCGTGCTTGATAGAGAAGTGGGGTTTTGTGCAGTGACCTAGTTTTGGGAAGGAGGATCTCGCACTCAGTGCACATATCTCCTATCCTCTGCGAAGCTTATCTCTGTGGCTTAGTGCATAGGAGAAAATGAATGTAAGAGATTCAGAAGAATAATAAAAAAGAAGAAGCACTTGGTGGACGTAGCCCCACACTGGGGTGAACCACATATATCTTGTGTCTTTTATGTGCTTTGTGCTATGTTTGTTTGTCATTTATCTTCTTAGTGCTTTTTTATTATGCATGATGAATATATCTGATAGTGCTCAGTGCTTACTGGTGCTTTATGAATGAATTCTAGATCTAACTCGTTGTTATGTGCTAAGTGGTTGAAGAACTTAAGATTTACTATTACAATGTCGATCTACCTTAGGGGTTGTTCCACAATGTTAATGAAGATAATGAGTTAATGATTATTATCTTGTAAATGTTAATAGAATACTCTGCGAGGTGTTGTAATCACAAATCTGTGTCCCAACATGGTTACAGACATCTGAGTCCTATAACCCCCCCTGCCTCTACCTCGGGTGAGACTTCGCCTGCTTCACAGGTGTTGCCGAAAGGGTAGAGAGTTAGGGTTTTGTTGGTGCGTTGTTGAAGCATTGAAACACTCCATTAAAATACAACCACAACATCTCATATGGATCATCCATGCACAAGTATTTCAACACAAGAGGAAACAAGACAGTGAAAGAAGATACTGAAACAGATCATAGTTGTGTTATAATCAAACCTCTATTACAATACAACTACAAAATATCATATGGATCATCCATGCACAAGTGTTTCAACACAAGAGGAAAAAAGACGATGAAAGAAACTAACTTCTATTAATGAGAAAGTCTCAGGTCTCATACATAACCAGAGAACAACTCTGCTATCAAACTATTACAAATAGGGAGATCTACTCAACCATCGACCATAACATTTTTTTCAACTGATGTATTTATACCCAAAACAGTGGACAACCACTAGGAGCGTGAGCTGGCCATCATGTCCAAGGATTTTCCATCTGTGTCTCCCCACTTTCTATGCTTGCGTGTATCCAATTTGCACGTCTTTTCTCCCTTCCTCGAAGGTCCTTCAACTGTCTTGTTCGTTCTGTCAGAAGAAAACCCAGATGAACATGGGCCTGCAAGAAAACTGCCCCTCATGGTACCTTGGGCTGACAGTCTTCTGTCTCCATGCCCAAACTCTCCATGATTTATATTTATGGAGTGAGTCGAGGTTTCAACTACCAGTTATTTCTTTCATTAACAAATTTCTCTCCGGGATCGGGACGAGGCTCAATGCCTAGGGGGCTGCTACATGTTTCTCTCAAATTTCACGCTGAATAAGCATGTGATTGCGATTTTGTCAAAGGCAGTTTGGATCCACACCACTTTTGAGCCCGCAATCCACCACCAATTGCCACACATCTCTTAAGCTATATCGTGGTTTCAATTGCAGGACCGCTCTAGAATTTTATCGTTCGAGCATGTTCCATCCCTGCAATGAAGTGTGGTTGTTAATCTGCTGCAAATCCGCGATCTAGGAAACCCTGTTATTTTAACGCCCCCGCCAAATTTTATCTTTCTACCAATTCTAGGACCCCTTTATACCATTCTTAGAGATGGAGCTAATTTTGACGCTTGGGAGATTTGAATGCTAAGAAGGAATACCTCCCAGAGGATGATCTCTTGAATTTGACGAGGTGGTATGACACTATATAATTTCATGGCTAGTGATGGATGAGCGCCATGTGTCTTTGACACTTCGGGCTTCGAGATGTTTGGATGGAAATATCCCAAAGTCACTTTCTCCCAGTTGACGTGGAAGCCTCTCGTAACTTTAGGACTTCGGGCCTTTCATTGATACAGCTGCAAAGATCAACGACTCTTTTTTATTTGAGATCAATGGTCCACAATTACTCCGGGAGTTCAGGCTTCGATATTTCTCTTATGTTTTCTTGTGAAATCCTTCGAAGTGTCCTATTTCTAGAGTGAGATATCTGGCGCCGTGTGTCCTCTTGTTTTGGACAACTGAGATTCACTTCGGGAGTTCGGGCTTCAAGCCTTTTCAATGCATAGCTCTTACAATCCTCCAGAGCGTCGTATTTCTAGAGTGAGAGATCTGGTGCCACGTTTCCTCTTGTTTTGGATGGAAGAGATTCACTTTGAGAGTTCAGGATTCGATCATTTTCAATGCATATCTTTTACAATCCTCCGAAGCATCATATTTTTAGAGTGAGAGATATGGCGCCGCGTGTCCTCTTTTTTTGGATGATTGAGATTCACTTTGGAAGTTTAGGCTTCGGGCCTTTTCAATGCATATCTCTTACAATCCTCTGGAGCGTTGTATTTATGGAGTGAGATATTTGGTGCCACCTGTCTAAGTTGTTGGATGGTCTAGATGAACTATGGGATTTGAGATTTTGGGAGTCCTTTACTCACTCATCTTCTGCTTGCTTCCTCCTGAAGTACGAGATCACCTACCACGTGTCCCTTACTTGAAGATCAATGATCTTGAGCGATTGCGGGCTCACAACTTGCACAAAATTTAACTTCCTTCCCGATTCCCGCAATGCGAAGATGCTCGTTCGTAGCGGGATTGACATGCACCGTTGATCTATTGATCTATCAAGATCAACAATCCTGAGCAACTTTGGGCTCACAATTTGTAGAAACTTTAATTTACTTCTTGATCCCCACAATGCCTCCCCACCGTCCAACGAGATCTAATGGTTGTGACCTATTCTTTTCTTGATCTAATGTCTGATCTGAACTGTACATGGGATCTCTGCCATTGAAAATTGTGCATGTCCGTTCGCTTGTATTTCAAGCCCAAAATGGACTACTTTTGAATGTTGCGCTTGGGCGTTACATGTGCAACAAAATACTTGCTCATCCTGTGACCTTGACAACTTTATGTGATAACAAGTCCAAATCCCAATTTTGTAGGTTAGGTCAGGGATTTTTTAGATGGGTACTTTTCCCATCTCTTCATTGACTCTTGAGGAGGACTTCCCAACTACCAATGTGACTGGTAATTTATTTTTTTGGTTCAGAGGATTGTTCTGGGTCTGAATAATTTATATATAGTAAAGTACTATTTTGGTGGGGGTCCTCTCAACCATTGTTGGATTTCCTTACCATCTCTCCCATGCATCATGATCTACCTTGGAAAACCCCTTCAATAGTTATGCACCACTTTCCATTTTATTTAGTAACATAAATACATACATTACCTATTATAACAAAAAGGTTCATCAATTACAATATCCACACATATCTAGTCTTTCCATAGTCTTTTAGTAGGTTATAGTTATATTTACAAGCTGGGGGAAACGAGGCTATAACAATCCCCTCCCCCTTGAACTAACATCATCCTCTATGTTCTACCTACCCATGTGCTCTATATGTACAAAAGTAAACAAAAATGGGTATGCATGTTTCATGGCATCCTCCATTTCCCAAGTAGCTTCATCTGGACCAAAGTGTTTCCAAAGCACCTTGACCTGTGCAATGGTTCTTTTCTTGAGTGGGATTTCCTTCCTGTCTATTATGCATTCTGGCTCTGGTAGGAATTGTCCCTCTGGTTCCACCTGAATCACAGACAAAACAATTATATGATTAGAATCATGTACATATTTCTTCAGTACGAAACATGGAAAACGTTATGTGTCTTTACTGTGGGAGGAAGTGCTAGTCTATATGTTATAGGTCCCACTCTATCCAAAATTTCAAAGGGTCCACAATACCAAGGTGCCAACTTGGCACAAGCTCCCATTCTCAAGGAACTTTTTCTAGGCCTAACTCGTAGATACACATGATCCCCTACATTGAACTCTCTAGGAGTCCTTTTTCTGTCTTCATAGCTTTTCTGTCTATCCTGAGCTATTTTCATATTTTGTTTTATTTGAACTACTTGTTGTTCCATTTCCTTTTGTATATCTAGCCCGAGCATAATTTTTTCTATTGGGTTATTCTAGTTTATTGGAATATTGCATTGTCTACCATAGAGGGCCTCAAAAGGGATCATTTTCAATGACTCTTGATAGCCATTGTTATAAGCAAACTCTACCAATGGTAGGTAGTCTTCCCACTTCCTTGTATGATGCATTGCATGCATTCTTAACATGTCCTCTAACACTTGGTTTACCCTTTGTCTATTCCCATTAGTTTGACGATGATAGGTTGTACTAAATAGAAATTTAGTTTCAAAACCAACAATTTCCAAAAATTTGAAGTAAATTTTGTATCTCTATCGGATATGATTTCCTTGGGCATGCCATGCAATCTAAATATTTCTTTCATGGAAATATTGGCAATATCTATTGCTTTGCAAGTTGATTTGATGGGAATAAAGTGATAAGTCTTTCTCAGTTTGTCCGCAACTACCATAATGGTGGCGTTCTGCTTGGTTGATTTTGTTAATCCTATGATGAAATCCATGGATATGGTTTCCCATTTCCATTATGGGATTGGTATGGGTTGCAACAACCTTGTTAGAGGTTGGTGTTCTTCTTTAACCTATTGATATTCTATACATTTAGCTAAGTAATCAGCTATGTCATTTTTCAGTCCGGGCCAATAAAACAGTTTCCTGGTGGTTGTGTGATCCAGGTGGATATCAGTGGCCACCCACCTTTTCCAAATGGCTCAAAACAGTTTTCTGGCAATTTTGGCAATTTACTATTTTTAGCAGGTTTTAACTTCTGGAGCCATTTTGAGGGTCCAGATGAAGGTTTTTCGAGATCGAGGTTCTCAATGATATTCAAAGGCATAATTGAGCCCCCAAAATGAAT
>ML802660.1:79788-95572 GCA_009831015.1 Picea engelmannii | reverse complement strand
GAGATCGTATGCAAAAGTTACGACCCCGGGAAGTTGATGTACTCACTTACCCAAACGGGGCCCACGTGACTTTTGGCGCTTCATCTCCTAGGGTTAGGTTTTTGGATGTCTAGGACTTTTGGCATTCCCGTTTATTGTAAAAAGGCCTTTAGAGCCTCATTGTAATCATCTTCTTTTGAATACGAGTAGCTGTCACATCTCTTCTCAGAGATAAGCTGCCACCATTCTAGCGAGTCTTTCACTTTGTATTTTTACAGTCTCTGTACATTTCTTTGATTAATAGAAATCGTGTATTACTATATATATGTGTTTATGGTTGCATCTCTAATACATTTCTGTTATATTATTGAATATCTACAATATCTTTGTGCATTTCTTTATTATATCTCCACTCTCATTTCGTTCTGAAAATAATCCTAATCAGTGGTATCAGAGCAGGCTGCTCTTGATCGTTTTTTTTCAGTGCATGTCCCCGATGAGTTCTGAGTATAGAAATTTGGGTCTCGAGCTTGTCTCTCTTGAAGACAATCGCTCTCACACACCCAAGAAACCCTCAATGGCGGAAGAAAATAAAAATGACAGAGCAGATGATTCTATCAATCTGTTGCTTGAGCAAGCTCTCACGTGACAGAGGGACGAAATGATGGAGAATTTTTCCCACATCCTTCAACGCATACCGATAGCATCAGGAACATCTTCATCAAGTGGCCACTTTGGAGGCACCTCGTCGTTCAAGGTACAAGTTAATTTTGATATTCCTGTATTTGAAGGACAGATAGATGCAAAAGCCCTAGAAAATTGGTTAAATCTGCTAGAAGGTTATTTCTCTGTTCACAATTTCTCCGACAAAGAAAAGATCACCTTCGCACTCCTTAAATCTCTCCCTCATGTCAAACATTGGTGGGAAACTTACTGGGGGAAAAGTTCCATAGAGGAGTCTGGAATATGTGGGGCCGATCCCACTTGGTAATTTTTTGTGGATGCGGTAAAGGAACAGTATTACCCTGTTGGCAACTACGAAGACCAGTACATGAAATGGACCACACTGCGGCAAGAGAGGGGCCAAGAACTTCTGGAGTTCACCAATATCTTCCATACCTTGCGCACCAAGTTGGGTATCAAAGACTTCGAGCGACATTTGGTTCTGAAATACCGTGGGGCTCTACACAGATACATCCAAACTGAAATGGATTTTTTGGACATCTCATCACTCGGTGTTACTTATCGATATGTTGTTAAAATCGAGCAGAAATTTAATCACCAGAACAAACGGGAGTTCGGGTCTGCAAATCCACAACAACCAAAGTATGGCAAAGACAACCCTAACAAATAGTCTCTCGAAAACCAGTCCAAGCCACGGGAAAATAAGGGTCACGGGAAGACAAAGAAGGACATTGGAAAATGGTGTGATTTCCACAAAAGCCCCTGGCACAACACCGATGAATGTCGCTCAAAACAGTCATTGGTGGCCGAGATCAAAGACAAGGAGCCGAACCCTGATTCTGAATCTGATTCTGAAAATAATGGGAAAAGACAGATCATCGACGCAGACCCCACTGCTATTGTCACGACCGCAACAATTCAACCAGAAGAACCAACAGATCCTGAAGAGGGGGAGCGCCTTTTTCATTCACAGATGTGGGTGAAGGGGAACCCGCTTCATTTTATTGTTGATAGAGGAAGCCGGAAAAAACTCATCTCAGCAGAGGTTGTCAAATAGTTGGGATTGTCGACAACACCACACCCGCAGCCATACAACATCGGGTGGCTTTGGCAAGGATGAGATCTTCGTGTCAACCAGCAATGTCGATTGTCATATGGCATCCAACCCTTCAAGGATGAGGTATTATGTGATGTTTCCCCACTAGATGTCTGTGATGTTCTCTTGGGACAACCATATATGTGGAAGCGCCACATTGTTTATGAGTCTCGACCCCGTAGTGTCATTGTTTCTCTAGGGGTCCATCTCTACAGAATATCAGAGGTAGTTCCGACTACTATTCCACCTAAAAAGTGTCACAAGGTAGTATCTCATACTGCAAAATTCAGCTTCTTCACAGTCTGTTCAAAAGGGGAACAAAAGAACACTGCAACCACTACAGCCTCGCCCCAAGCACCTTTTATCCAACAGAAGCAGGTCGACAAGGTTGTAGAAAAGTGCAAAGATTCCTTCTGCACACTGTCCTCTCATGTAGCCCGACTTGTTGAACGGCCTTAGTGTCAACAGGTTCGTGACAAACCTCCACAAACTGAGCAGTGTGATGTCTCCATTAAGACAAGCAACTCACCAAGATGCAGATTCAACAAACGCTTTTCCCTCTCCCTCGGGAACTCAACGCAATGGAGACCATTGCTTCCTAAGGAGGGAGGATTGATCCAGGTGGATATCGGTGGCCACCCACCTTTTCCAAATGGCTCAAAACAGTTTTCTGGCAATTTTGGCAATTTACTATTTTTAGCAGGTTTTAACTTTCGGGGCCATTTTGAGGGTCCAAATGAAGGTTTTTCGAGACCTTTCTAATGAGCTATCACACGCCTAAAACAGAGATCGTATGAAAAAGTTACGACCTCAGGAAGTTGATGTACTCACTTACCCAAACGGGGCCCACATGACTTTTGGCGCTTCATCTCCTAGGGTTAGGTTTTTGGATGTCTAGGACTTTTGGCATTCTCGTTTATTGTAAAAATGCCTTTAGAGCCTCATTGTAATCATCTTCTTGCGTATACGAGTAGCCATCACATCTCTTCTCAGAGATAAGTTTCCACCATTCTAGCGAGTCTTTCACTCTGTATTTTTAAAGTCTTTGTACATTTCTTTGATTAATAGAAATCATGTATTACTATATATATGTGTTTATGGTTGCATCTCTGATAGATTTCTGTTATATTATTGAATATCTGCAATATCTCTGTGCATTTCTTTATTATATTTCCGCTCTCATTTCATGCTGAAAATAATCTGGATCACTGTGATCATCTTTTCATAACCAAGATGACCAGTATATGGTATTTTATGCAATTCATCCATTATGAAACTCTTTAATTCGTCACAATTTTTAATATACCACCTACCTTTGTAAATTAGTAGGCCATCATTCAACATTTGATATCCCTCATACTTCATCCCTGTGGGTTCTTGCTCTTGGTATGATTTCACTGTCTTAAAAAATGCATTTGTTTCTTGTGGACTTTTGACTCTCTCCTTAACATTTGTTTCACAAGTGCTTATAGCTGCCAAGTGAATCACTTTCATACTTCTACTAAGGGCATCAACAACCCTATTTTATTTTCCTTTAATATGTTTGATTTCAAAATCAAACTCACTAAGGAAATCCATCCACCTAGCTTGTTTAGAATTGAGTTTTGGTTGATCAAACAAATATCTCAACCCACTATGGTTATCATAAGCACAAATCTTCTACCTAGGTGGTAATGCCTCCACATTTTTAAAGAATGTACTATGGCATCCAATTCCAATTCGTGCAACACATAATTGATTTCATGTTCATTCAATTTTCTGGATTTGTAGCAAATCACATGTCCTTCTTGCATGAGGACTCCTCTGAGACCTTCCTTGTAGGCATCTGTACACACAAGGAATTACTTGTTTGGGTCTGCAATCTTCATCATAGGTGCATTGGTTATAATGTATTTCATCTCTTGGAATCTCTCTTCACATTATGATGTCCAAATGAATTTAACTCCCTTTTTCTGAAGGGAGGTGATTCGGAAACCAATCTTGGAAAATCCCTTTATGAACCTTCTATAGTATCTTGATAAGACCATAAAGGATTTGATATCAGATACATCTTTTGGGTTAGTCCAATATATAATGGATTTGATCTTGTCAGGATCAACTGCCACTCCTTCAGAAATAGCATGGCCTAAGCAATGGACTTGTTTTTGGAAAAAGTCACACTTACTAAAATTAGCATAGAGTTGATGTTATCTTAGAACTTGAAGAACCAGCTTGAGATGTTCTTCATGCTCTTTCCTATTCTTAGAATAGATTAGGATATCATCAATGAAAACCAACAAAAATCTGTCCAAGAACTCATTGAGTACATTATTCATTAAGCACATAAAAGTGGTTGGTGCATTGGTAATCCCAAATGGCACCACGACAAATTCATAGTGCCCATATCTTGTCCTAAAGGCCATTTTGTGGATGTATTCATCCTTAATTTTGACTTGATGGTATTTAGACCTCAAGTCAATCTTGAAGAAGATTGTAGCACCAATTAATTGGTCAAAAAAGTCATCAATTCTTGGCAAAGGATACTTATTCTTAATGGTCATCTTATTGAGTTTTCTGTAGTTTATGCACAACTTGAGTATGCCATCCTTATTCTTCACAAAAAATGATGTTTCTCCCCAAGGAGACACACTAGGCCAAATGTAACCTTTGTACAACATCTCCTTTATCTATAGTTTGATATCAACTAGCTTTGGTGTACTCATTATGTATGGCGTTGTAGACATTGTCACCGCTTCGGGTACAAGTTCTATTGAAAAATTGTTATCTCTTCTTGGAGGTAGGCCTGGTACCTCTTCTGGAAACACATATTTATACTTTATTATTATGGGATGGTCCTCTAGCTTTGGTTTGTTGTTCTCAACAAAGTTCAACACTTGTATTGCATACAAGGGACATCCTTTTCTACAACACTTATTCACTTGAAGGGCTGATATTTGTCTCATTCAGATAGGATTTTGAATTCCTTGTAGGGTTATTTTTCTCCCTTCTTCATCTTCACACTCCAAATTTTTGTTGTAATAGACCAACTTGGTTTTATGGGTATCCAACCACTCCATGCCAATCAGCAGGTCATAAGACCCTAAAGGGAGCATGTTTAGGGTTTCTTGGGTGGGTGATCCATTCATAATGAATTGGCATGCCAGTATGACCTATGTTACCTTTCTTTTGGTTCCAATGGCTAGTTGTACCAGCCATGATTTAGTATGTTTTACTTGACGCAATTTAAATTTCTCAACAGTTTGAGGAGAAACATAACTCATATTAGAACCAGGGTCAATTAAAATGGAAACTAGATGGTTGCCAATCATACCTTCCATCTCCACCACTGAAACTTGGTGGTCATCTTATCTATTATCCAAGGCTGCATAAATTTGTGGCATGCTTCTAGCCACATCATTGACTATGGTAGTCTCCTAGATGTTGTAGACCCTCTTGGTGTCTTGTTTCCTATGTGAGCAGTCCCTCAACATATTTTCTTCTCCACAACCCCAACATTTCAAGGGTTCTCTCTTGGTATTATCAGTTTTACCTGGGGCTTCTCCAAAGGGTTTATTACCACTCTGAGATGGAAAATTATGATGATATACACTTTTAGTTGGAAGGATCATCTTAGAACTTTTCCCATGATTATTAAATATTGAGGATTTAAACCCCTTCTTCTTGAATCCCAAATTACGTTTCTTCTTCTAGGCTTGACTAGGTTTTGCCTTATTCTTGAATTTCTCATAGCAATACCTTGCCTTCCGGATAGTGTCTTCTAAAGTTTTTGTCTAAGCAAATTCAATTCTATCCTAGAAGGACTGAGGAAGCCCACTAATAAATCGTTGCATATTTACCTTTTCATCCTTAATGTAGCTAAAATAGCTCATCGTCTCAAGAAATTTGTTGATATATTCATCTATTGTGAGTTGTCCTAGCTTGAGTTCATAGAACTCCTTGGTCTTCCCATCCAAGTATTTTTCCAACAGATACTTCTTCTTGAAGTATTTCTCAAATTGTTTCCATGAAAAGTCCTTCTCATGGATTTGTTTCACATTCTTAGGGTCCTCCCACCAAATGGAGGCCTTTCCATTCAAGTTGGAAATGGTTATTAAGGCCTGTAAGTTTTCATAGTAGTCATGGACTCTGAAGTACTTCTTCAATCCAAGTAGACAAACTTCTGCTTCTTCCCCCTTTTTAATTTCTCCATCAAAAGTGGGTGGTTTGGCTTTCTTATACTCCTCAAGGTCATGTCTCTTGGAATGTTTCCTCTTCTTTATTCTCTTTTGGGAATGTGAACTAGTCTCGCTACTAGAAAATGCCTTGGAGTTGTCAGTTTCCTCGCTAGAGGATTCTCTTGTTGAATGTCTCTTGGATCCATGTTGGGCCTTCTTTGAGGTGCTCCTCCTTGAGTGGCCAATTTTAGGACCATGATTTTGTATCTCATGTGGACTTTTCATTTTCTTAGTATGATGTTTGTCCACGTGACTAGATGTTGTTCCATGTTGTAGTTGCCTTTGTATATCTGATAGGCTTTGTAGTAGGACTCCGTTAATTTCAGTTTGTTTTTCTTGCTCTTTTATCATCCTTTCATTGTCAGCCTTACAAATCTGTAATTATTCCATGAGGCTACTTATATTTTTATCCAAATCTGGAGGGGTTTCCACCGCCCTCCTCTCATCAGATTATTCTTCTCTATTGTGGGAACTTTCCCCAAACTCATGGTGTGTCACCATCCCTTACACTATATTTTTCATGCTATCCACTGACTACTTGAATGTTGATGAAACATTTTATGTTAGTTAATTATCTACTATTTTATAAACAACACATATAATTTGTAAGGTTAAATCATCTTCTTTATTTGGAACACTTGCAACACATAGTTCAGATTTTCAAAACATATAACAACAACAAAAAGTTTCATTCCTCTCTAATATTTTTATGTGACTCTTTCATGAGCCCAATAAGGCCAAGTGTTGTTTCCTTCTCTGATACCACTTTGTAACAAACCTGACCCCTGAGTACCTTTTTAAGGGATGGGGCATAAGAATTTATCTTTTCTCAATCATCTTTAATCCTCTTCCTGATATCTCTGTCACCTTCTGCTTGTCAAGGGATTTCCAGCGATTGTTACCATGCTCAAATTTGAGCTCTGGATTGGAAATTATTCTCTTCTGAAGCTCTTTGGGCATCATTGGTCAAAGGCCATGTGGAACCCACATGGGTTCACCTCATTCATACCATCCCACCTAGCATAGACTCGACCAAGGTTTTCATACTTTAGTGATGACATGGCCACTAGAGGGGCGATTACGGAGATGTTCCCCGTGTCTTCGCAATTACCAGGCCTTCATCCCTTCATCCTTCCTTTCCAAGTATGAAACATTCACGGAGTCGCGATGTACCATATTTCCCTAACACTCCTGCATTTATGGTGGAGATCAATCCATCATTAAATCCAACAATTGAGATTCTCCCTCGTTTGACACATAGGATTAAGGAATTTTGTCATTTGACGCTTCAGTGCTCTGACACTAAATTCCCTTTTCTCTACTTTCATATCCTCTGGAGTCCAAAAACCCCATCATCCTGCCACATGGCTTCAAATTTTGAACCTATTGGAGCATACATTCTAATACCCTAGGCCTCCTGGAGTTATGAACTATTGGCGTCCCATTAGCCATTAGGTCAAGAAACTACACACCGGGGGGTTGACTCACGAAAAAGGATAGAGATGACATGTGGCCCTATCAATGGGTGACATGTGTCACGTTCCAATTAGCATATAAGGTCTATAAAAATCGAGAATCAAGGTGACACGCGACATGTTGAATCATGGGTACATGTCACCCTAGGTGACGTTAGCGTGCCACGTCATTCTAGACTGACAGCCTCTGGGAGTCTCTAGCCTCCCCTACCTGTGAAATCGCCTAGAGATTGAAATTCCAAACTCCCGCCAACAACCTCCCAATACACTTTTATCCCATGGTCGAGACAGGTATACGTAGATCCCTAGATCTATGGCCTCCATTGCTTTGTGACTTCGAAATTCGTGGGTTTAGCTGTGTAATTTCCTTTTTACTCCCGAAGTGGTCAGCGTCGAACTTACCATGATGTAGATCCAATGGTTAGGGAAGATATCACACATCCTCAGATCTACGGTTCTTGTTACTTCATGGATTCGACATTCGGCGGTTCTACCCTCTTAACACTCCTTTCCTCCCAAATTGGTCAACATTGAACTAACCACGACGTAGATACAACGGTCATGGGAGATACTGAACATCCTCATATCTACGGTTCTCATCACTTCGTGAGTTCGAAGTTTGGGGGTTCCATCTTCTTAACTCTCCTTTTCTCCTAGAGTGGTCAACATTGGACTGACCACGACGTAGATCCAATGGTCAAGGGAGATCCCAAACATCCTCAGATCTATGGCTCGTGTTACCTCATGAATGAGAAGTGGATCAAGGCTTAACGATGGGACAAATCCCATGGTCACCATTAAGGAAACCGCCATATGTCATTCAACCTCACTGGTAACTATACCATTAGGTTTCCTTCGGTTGGTTTTGCATGTTGTAAATTCATAACATCCCAGAGCTCCAAACTCCTGGAGTCCCAAAGCCAAGATATTTTATCTCCTTTCAGACATAATGAAGGGTTCCAAGGTCTTGGTCATATGGATTCCCTGACCAATTTCGAGGTTGTACACTTGACTCTTAGCCATGATTTGGTTAGGGTCATGGGAATAAGCCCTTGGTCACACATATGATTGGTTTGAAGGAGGTGCCCTCCTTCCATAGAGCTCAAATTTAGTAACCCTGTGAAGGTAAATTCGAGGGGTTGACAAGAATGAAGCCTTCCAACGAAGTCTACCCCGATTCTTACATTACAAAATCAATCCTTAGGAAAATTCCCTTCAGTATTTTTCCAACCAACATGGAAACTGTAGACTTATTCCTAAATTCATTTGAAGGCCCATGTCTAATATTTCTCCTGATGCTAAGAGGAAGAAAACAGAAATCATTCAAATGCAAGGGTTCACAGAAGAACAATAATCATTTCTAATATTAATCATATAGTTCAAATTTTAATCATACACACAGACATTCAACCACTCATTTCAATTCTAGTACACAGGGTATAAGAATAATTATCAAGAACCCATATAGTGAAGCAACTACTGAAAGGTGTGCCCTTTTCCACCCAACTGTAGGCACAACAACTCCTGGATGGATTTACCGTTGACCACCCCCTAGCTAGATCATGATGCTCTGAGAGAGACTCTTCCTTTTTTTTCAGCAAAAGTCAGGGATGGAGGCCACTCTCCTCCTCCCACAGGAAATCGACAAATTGGTTTTCTCTCCACCAAGAAAGGGGGCCCACAACGAGTGCTTCCTCAGTCACTCGTCTTCTATGCAACCCTGTTTATCATCTTAGACTGAAAACACTGCCAACAACTTCTTGCACCCAGAGAAATATTGCTTCTATGTTCTCTTCAGAACCAGAGAGATGCACATGCTCCCTCTCTCTCTTGAAGATGGTCACACGACCCATTCCCATTGCATCCTCCCCTTCTGCCCATGAATTTTCTTCTTTTCTTTCCTTCCTCCGCAAGATTTTTTGGGTCCAAATCCCAATTTCGTAGGTCAGGTCAGGGTGTTTTCAGATGGGTACTTTTCCCATATCCTCATTGACTCTTGAGGAGGACTTCCAAACTACCAAACTGACTCATAATTTATTTTTCTGGGTTAGAGGATTGTTCTAGGTCTGAATAATTTATATCCAGTAAAGTATTGTTCTGGTGGGGGTCATCTCAACCATTGTTGGTTCCCGTCACCATCTCTCTCATGCATCATGATATACCTTGGAAAACCCCTTCAACAATTATGAAACACTTTCCATTTTATTTAGTAACAAAAATACATGCATATCTTTTATAACAAAAAGGTTCATCAATTCCAATATCCACACATATTCAGTCTACCCGTAGTCTTTTAGCAGGTCATAGTTATATTTACAAGTTGGGGGAAATAGGGGTATTCCAATCATCCATTTGTATGTCCATGGATCTCCTTCAATATTTTAAGACTTATAGTGAAGGATTTCTCTGATACCTATTGTTGGACACACTAACCACACTAAGAGGGGGGTTGAATTAGTGTCAGGCTCTTTTTACACTTCTTACAAAACTTTAGTTAGCAATAACCACTTACTCATTACTTTCATTCATACTTATTTTCTTGCATGTAAACATATCTCAACAACATACATAAACAATAAAGAACTATGAAACATCACAATAATGAACACAAAGAACACCATATATATGTGTAATTTATTTTGTATTATATGTTACAGGTGACTACAATCTCGGGGGTTTATCAACACCAATTGAAATGAGCACCAACTCAAAGAGAGAACCAAATCTCAATGCAAGACCCAACCTACAGATCTCAACACCAACTGAGAAGAGGAATCCAACCCTCAAGTACAATACCCAACTTGTAGACATAATACACTATGTCAACATGTACACGACCTGTTTATTTTGCAGCCCGCGTATGTACGTGACCTCCGTGTATTGCAGCACATGTATGTATGTGTCTTTCCCGATGTATTCTTGCATACACTTTCATAAAACTAGGGAATCCATTCTTCTACACTTCTGGAACTTTCTTGCCTCTGTCACATCCACCAGTAACCTTTCACTACATCTAACAAGTCACTGCAACCAACCTGTGTCATAGATACATCATCATACACATCCTCAATAAAGTACAAGTAGCTCAAGGGTGTGAGCTATAGGAACCATATAAGAAATATACCATAAATGAGAATGTTGCTCACTCAAAAAACCAACCAACATATACCATAACTAGATCACATAACAACCATACCAAGAGTCTTATGCATGTCCCTCATGCATGCATCATAGATATCCCTCAACCATATCAAAGCTATAACAAACATGAGAGTGTTTCTCATTCAATCAACCAACAAACATCTACCATATTTAAACATCATAAAAACCACACAAATAATGCTTCAAGAATTCACCATACCATGAGAAAATCTAAGTATTTAAACAACATATACCCATACCAAAACTTTTGTAGAACATCTGAACCTGTAGAATACTATCCTTGAAATGGTCATTAGACTTCAGGGACTTGGCACCAACAACTACTCACACTTTTATTGGCCTTTTCAAATATGTTTTCCCTAGCCTTATTCATCCCATGTATGTACATGCCCTGGCCCATTTCATCCCATGTAGAGCTTTAGAAAACTATGGTTTTCTAAACGTCTAAAAATTTCATCCTCAAACTTTCTTGCTACCTCAAACTAGTGGAACTTATGATGCGTCCATGAGTACCTGCAATGAATCTTACACCAAAAATGGATCTTCAATATACTCAAGAGATTCACTCACATAAGAGACCCTTGCTCTCTTATTTATACTTCTCCAAGTAGTTTCTTCTAGGGGTTATCCTCTAACCAACTTCCTTCTTTTGGGGCTAACCGACTTCTAACCACTTTGTCCACTTACAACCACTTTATCCACAAATAGTAAGTTCTCCACTTCTAGTTGCAACTAATTTATTTTTAATTATTTTCTTATTGAAACCACTTAACTCATGACTAACCACTTTTACTAGTCAACTTTCTTCTATGAGATTCTAGAATAGTTTGACTTCTTTGACCTTCTAGGGGCTTCTAAATACTTATGAGGGTTATCCAACTTCACAAGGCCATAACTCTCTAACTGTGAGGAGTTATGTGACATTCCACATATCACCGGAAATGGCATGACAAGCAATATCCATATAGAATAGTTTCACTTAAAAATTCACTGATCTTCATTAGATTATTCCACAACCAACCTTGGGTTCCTTAACCACACATATAGGATGAATCAACTACTTTACCATTTTGACTTTGCAAAGAGTCTTCTTGTGAGGGATTTCACCATAAGGGGACAACTTTGGAGCTCATCCATTTGGTACTTACTATCATCCATGACATGACATCAATGATACCAATTATTCATATCAACCAACACATCACTATGACACCAATTGACATCAATTACATCAATTACATCAATCATTTGACATAAATTACATCAATGACAACATAATCCATCAATCAATACATCATTGATACAAAGAACATTACAATGAAAAGACATCAACCCTTTGACATCAATGACCACATGATACAACATAAAATGCATCGGTGCGTTTTATACAACAAACACACTGGTTCTTGTAAAACTAACACATCGTAGTAGGGTTATTTCAAACAAAAAAATAATCTAGTGCGCTACAGAAATAATGGCGCGATGGGGCACACAATTGTTCTTAAAAATTGCACACTATAGTAGTGGTATTTTTAAAATTTTTATATATGACGATGTGTTACTTAAACAATTGCATCGATGCAGATGGTTGCTCCCAAACAATGGTGCACCATGGTAAGTTTTTATAAAAAAATACTTCGGTGTGTGTTATAGAGTTACTAACCCCCTAACTATTGAGCCATCATCTCCTAAGAGGTCACCTATCCAATTCAACAACTTTCATCACTTTTTCCCTGCGTTTCCAGCCTAATTTCCCCTTGGTCTCTCTTGTCCTTCATTAAAGGTGCAAACAAGAGGGTTGGCCACCTTTTCTATCATGTTAGGGAGAGACCGGTCACTCTGTCTATGTGTCTAGGGAGCGACCGAGCCTAGAAACTCCCATTTTTGGACTTGGTTGCAATGGATGAGATCTCCCACTAATTTCTCAGGGTTTAGCCTCAAGAAGGATTCCATTATTAGATCTAGTATCTTATCCTACTAACCATATGGACTTATCCCTAAATCCCTATAACAACCAAGTCATTCCCCATGGGAAGGACGAGGAAATATCTAGTAAACTTATGCTGTTATTTTGGCTACCATACTTGGGTAAGGAACTTGGAAAGAGATTGTTGCATCAAATTCTCCATTTGTAATTTGTAATGTTATTTCAGTAATTAATAGAAGGTGTAATGGATGTTTCCCTCTATTCAATTGTGTACTTATTTGCATGTATTCATTTGGATAAACTTAATATAATTATGTGTTATAATCTATTAGTAGGCTTGTCATTGATTTGTATGCATCTACTTTGATATTGGAAAGGATCTTATTTCGTTGTGTGCAGATCATTGTCTCTTGGAGCAGGAATAATATTCACAAAAGAAACCAACCAGGAGCATGCAGGGCAACCTTTGGAAATAAGGTATGTTTCCTCATTATAAAGACTCCTAGTTACCTTTTGCATATATATCATATCTTGAAACTCCTGTATATTACATCTCTATCTTTGTATTAGTTATAGGAAGAACCTAAGGGATCGCAGCTCTTGTAGGGATCAAAATCCCTAAAACAGATTGGTGACCATACTAGGGATTAATACATGGAGAAAAACTCCCTCTATTGGACAATCCTTGTTTATCTAACAGCTGGAGGGATTTCGTGACTTCACGAGTTCATGCCTCTGCTTTATCTCCAATTTTCAACGAAGTGGCGAAGTGTCGAAGTTCTTTATCTAATGCTTGATCCAATGATTCAGAACTCACTTGAAATTCCTCCATGAAATCTAACGACTCTTATTTAATCTCTCTTGATCTATGATTATAGCTTGATCCAACTGTCCATAATGCTACTACTCTAGATCTGATGGTTGAGATTTAATTCTTCCCAACCTCTAACTTCCCCTCGATCTGACGGTCCTGAATTGTCCCGAAAACTACATCAGAGAACATGATTCCACCTCGATTCAATGGTTTTGATTACTCCTGAAATTCAAAAGGGAACGATCATGATTACTCCACAATCCTTTGCGTGGATTTCCTTAATTGTAGAAATTTGTTTCCGCTTCACTCAATCACGCCTTCTCTCCTGATATTTTTTTACATTGATCCACCTTAGAGATGATCTGGTAATATGAGGGACTCCTCTATTCCTCACGCTATGTCTTATGCGCAACCTGCTACGTTATCTCTCCTAAGATTTAGTATCTCACAGACATATTGATCTTCTTGATAATGAAAATACCATAATACCATGTCCAACATTGATCATTTTTTCCCTCTTTGACATCAATTCCAACACCATAACACCATGTCCAACATATATATATATATATATATATATATATATATATATATATATGTTTGGCTAATTGAAGTTGAAAGTGCAGGAAGAAAAGGAGTCTTGAATATGGCAGCATTGTAATCCATAAGGAAGACCAATTGCCTGTTGAGCCAAACCGCTATGGGAAGGAAAGTCCCATAATTATGAAGTTGTTTCCTGTGCGAAACAAATATGGAAACAAAATGTGGAATTTGGATATTTGTGGGTCACAAATTTACAAGAAAATTTTGAATTTAAAATTTATGATGATGTCTCATGTATTTTTATATGCCTGTGATACGAGTGAGAAAGAGTATAATCCGATCGCATGAAATAAAGAGTGGCTCGGGAGAAGGAGAGTAACCTTCGTCCCTATCTATGATTGAGTTGGGAGAAGGAGAGTAACCTTTGTCCCTAACTTTAGCTGAGTTGGAAGGTTGTCAAGCTGTAAAAGCATGAAAAATGGCTACTGTTGAGCCATGAGAACCCTGTGGTAAGCCATGATTTCCTAGAACATATTGTGTTGAGGTAACAAAATCTAGATGGACACCTCGATAGAGAAATTTTGAGGGATGCCTCGACTATAAGACTCGACAGAGTATCTGGAATACTTTTTGTGCAAGAAAACCTTGGCAAGGAAAGATGGATCACCTGAGGGACTGTATAGCAGTGAAGGGGATGCCTGAGCCTGGGCCTAGAGGGTGAGTGACCGCAAGGAAGAGGAGACCTTAATAGTTCTTGTAAACTATTGATCGGGATCATTGATACGACGTGTAGTTCTTCCTGTGTGAGAAAACCTTGGCAAGGCAAGATGGATCAATTGAGGGATTGTATAGCAGAGAAGGGGATGCCTGAGCCTGGGACTAGAGGGCCAGTGACCACAAGGAAGAAGAGACCTTAATAGTTCTTGTAAACTATTGATCAAGACCATGCACATGAGGGGTAGTTATTCTTGTGCGTGAAAATAGGGGCAAGGCAAGATGGATCACCCGAGGTATTGTATAGCAGAGAAGGGGATCCCTGAGCCTGGGCCTAGAGGGTGAGTGACCGCAAGGAATATGAAACCATGATAGTTCTTGTAAAATATTGAATTGGGATCATGCACCCAATGAGCATGTCAAGGAAAAACAATGAGCCTAGATATCAAAACAACCATGTTGATACAAATCCACAAACTGCGCAGATAATTATTGTGCTAAGATTATGAAATTTTCCAAGAATTTATTTTTTATGCAATGTTTTCACATAAGACTATGATTAATGTGCTTGTTGTCCAAGAATTATTGAAAGCAGGTGACCAAGATTAAAGGTCTGAAAAAGGACCTGACCGAGGAAGAAGGATCAATATTTCTGAAACAGCTGAATGAGAAAGGCATGACAGGTGTTTTGAGAAAGAACATTGAGGATGATGTTCCTTTAAGGGGGAGGGAATTGTAACTGTTACACGTCAAAATTGCTCAGCTGGATGAGTGTCGCATTATCCCTCTCAATTGTCGTAAGTGTCGCATCAACTTTCGCAAGTGTCGCAAGTTGGTCACTAGGGTCACAAAGGATGTTCAGACATACTGTCATGATAACGACACTAAAGAGACACTTGTAACATCTCACATGACTGATTTGAAGGAGGAGAACTGATCTACTGAAGTCAAACAACCTTTTGCCACCTGAAAGCACCCAAAAAACTGAGTTTTGGAGAGGAGCGCTCCCCCTTACACTATCTCGGAGCGTCGGCGCTCCTCATACACTATCAGGGAGCGTTATAATGCTTCCAGACCCTTTTGAAGGAGCGTTATAGATTTTGAAGGCGCCAGCGCCCCCTAAAGCTTGCTAGGGAGCGCTACAACGCTCTGATGGCCCTTTTGAGGGAGCGCTAC
>ML802660.1:40398-79688 GCA_009831015.1 Picea engelmannii | reverse complement strand
GTTACTCTTCCTTCTCATGCATTAGGCTTAGATAGATTCGAAAGAAATTCAGTGTCCATGATAAGCACTTTTCTGTCTAGGGTTAAGGTCAAGCCTTAGAGGTCGATCTACTTGTCCGCAGGCAGATTTTCCTACAACAGTAACACCCTTGTTTCCCCCAACCTGTAATTAATCATAAAATAAGATTACCATGCTAAAGCATGTGGATAGTGTAAATGTATTATTGTTTGAGTTTCCAAAAACTGACTTTGGGGGTGAAGCCTTGAAAGTACTGGCCATGATATCACTAGAGGAAAGGATGTGAAAACTATAAGGGAGGGTCATTATATCAAATAACCCCAAATTCCCTTGATGAGGATAATAAAACTCCTTCGGATCCCAAGGAGAGAAATAAGTTAATGAAACAGGACCAGTGATTGAATTATCAACCACTCCCATAAATGGAAGCATGGCCAAAACTACAGAATGTCAGCCCGAAGTACCACTGGGTATGGTAGACCAAGTTGATCGGAGGTCCCTTCTGAGAGAAGGAGAAGGATGGGTAGAGAACCATCCTAGAAGAACGATATACAAAATCGATAAGGAGAATGCACAGAGCTATCCAGTGGAGGATAAAGAGAAGGCCGCGAGATTGATGTCGAGTGAGCATATGATAAACCTCACCTAGGGCCATAGCAAAGAAAGAAATATTTGAAAGTTTGCAGAGAATGGAACCTGAGCAAATGCTGAAACAGAGAAAGAATCCTTGAGAACTGCGAGAGTTCCATGGTGATATCATTTCTTGGCACGGGGGTGGCCAAAGTGATAAGAATGAATGCCTCTAATCCTATGGTCGAGTGTAAGGAAGAACACCCACAGTCAGTTAGTTGGCTACCACCTATAATAGATAAGTAATCACATATCTTGTGTAATTTATACTACATCCCATTTTGGTGTCTTCTTGATTGTATAATTAGGCAAGTAGGAAATTATATGGATGGGATATGTTTTATACTCGTAAATGCTTGCATCTTGTGGGGGCTTAAGCTAGAGCCACGAACTATGAGTTCGTTGACCTTGGGCATAGTTTCATGTACGCGTGTCGACCCTTCTAGTCATTCTAAGTCCCTTTGAGGATGGATTCTGTTAAATCTCAAAAGAGATAATGCTAAGAGGGCACAAGATTAGGAATTATTCCAAGTCCCGAAGCTCAGAAGGGATAAGAATTTTTTCGAAGTGAAAATGAGGTCCAAGAGATAGACTCATAGGAGGAACAAAGGTTGAGGCCTTTGAATACTTATATAATCTTGTAAGCTAGAGGAAGTCAAAATCTCAGGACAAGGAGTGACAACAACCGTCATATCAATTGTGGAGAGGAGCCTAGACCATTAGATCAATGTCTAGTGAACAAAGGAAGCGCAGAGGAGAGGAACGGATCCCATCTATTGGATCTGAGTGCAAAGGATCAGTAACCATTGAATCTGGAAGTAAATGCATGAGACTTAACCCTTGTGTGCACAGGAAAGTGGACTGGTCAGAGTCCCGAAGTCCCGAAGTAAATTGGGACCGTCCATCGTCAAGGAGGATAGGTGGCATAAGATCCATAACTTCGGAGGATTGTGGACAAGGAGGAGGACAAATAGCTAGAGTAAATCTTGGATGTTGATTGCCAGGGGACACGTGTCAGCATATTAGTAACTGTGGAGAAATCACTTCGAGAGTTTCCAATTGAGAGTTGAAACTCCCGAAGACCAAAGAGCCGGAGCCCGGAAGTAAATACGAACCGTCATATATAGAGGACAGGTGCCATGAATTTGTGTATTCCAGGTGAAGACCCAAAGTAAACGTCAACAGTCATATCGTCTGAAGTAAATCTCAACCCTCATATCTAGAGGACAAGTGGCATGAATTTGTGGATTCTGGGTGAATCTTAATCATCCGATCATCCAAAGTGAATCTCAATCGTTCGATCATCTGAACCATATC
This sequence comes from Picea engelmannii, assembly GCA_009831015.1. Taxonomy (NCBI): domain Eukaryota; kingdom Viridiplantae; phylum Streptophyta; class Pinopsida; order Pinales; family Pinaceae; genus Picea; species Picea engelmannii. The sequence goes on along the minus strand of ML802660.1, from coordinate 77,723 downwards.
TGAGTCGTTAGATCATGTAAAGTAAACCTCAAGCGTCGGATTGCCAAAGTGAATCTGAGTCATCATATCAGCAGCTTCGAGAAATCCATTCAAGAGTTTCTCAATTGAGATTTGATATTCGCGAAGTCCGAAGTCCCAAAAATCTAAAGTTCATCCCAATCATCCGATCAGCCGAAGCATATCTGAGTCGTCAGGTCACCCGAAGTAAATATCAAGTGTTGGATCGCCAAGGTGAATCTGACCCGTCAAATACTATCTATTCAAGAGAAGTCAAGGTTTGAGAGTTGAGAACTCTGGATAAATATCTGAAATAATTTGTAGTCGTCTGATCTAAGGGAGACGTGGAGAAAATCTGTGGACTTCGGGAAAATACCCGAAGTAATCCTCGATCGTCATATCAAGAGGACACATGTCAGTGGATTATAGCCTCCAGATAAAATCCATTAGGAAAAAGGGTGAAGTTTGAGATTTGAGATCTCAGAAGTCCGAAACCCGAAGGATATCTCGACCGTTGATCGAGAAGAGGGCTATAGGACCGTTGATCTAGTTGAAAGGTCAACCACCCAAAGTAAAGGAAGGTTCTTTGATTAGGAGGAAAGGTGTACATAGATCGTCAACTCGAAAGATTGAAGTACAGAATAGAGTGGGGTTTTGAGAGTTAAAACTCCCGAAGCCTGAAATCACAAAGGAGATCTCATCTGTTGATTTTGCAAGAGGTCAGATATTATCCGTAGGTCTGAGAGGGGTCGCTCTGAACCACCAGCTTTTGAAGTACCGTCAAGATCAGGAGATTGACGGTCCTATAGCATTGCGGGGATAGGAGTTTCACAGACGTTAAAAAGTTGACGGGGGGGCACAATTCAAGTCATGGATTTGAAAAGAGGACACGTGGAGGCTCAAGGAGAATTGTGGGTCGAAAAGAAGTTTGATTCAAACCACCTTTGGCCATGTCCGCAATCACGAGGTCCCGTAAGATCATCGCCCAAGGTCACATCAAGAGGGGGCTTATCCAGAAAAGGAGCTAATTCCTAGTACTCTGAGATTTCGCAGGGGAGCGAAAGGGAAGGTCGCGAGTGCCATTAGACCTGCACCTAGAAGTCGAAAGGGTCTACTTTTAATTATGGAGCGAGACCATCAGGGTCTCAGAGAGTCATTTGGATTCTTTTTTTAATTACAAAACAAGAAGGTTTGGTGTTTAATTACAGAATGAGACCATCAAGGTCTCAGAGAGTTGTTTGGTTTCAGAATCAAAGATGTTTGACCAAGAGGTCGGACTGGTTCCCCAAATTTCCAAATTAGAAACCATGAATGGATATTTTGTCCTTTAAGAAAAGCGAAAATTGTTTTATGCCCCGTCATGGGTGTGTTACAACATGCCAACTATGATCCCTCTAAAATCTCCTGAAGACTTTTCTTCAAATAATTCTATGCTTAACCCTTTAGAAACTAGGAGAAACAATAAAGGGTTAAGAATCATACTTGTCTTAATGGTCTCCTCCCTAGAATGAGGAAATTATATGTTGACCCATTAACAACATTGCAAAAGAAAATGAAAATTCATTATTCATAACCCAATTAAAAAAGTTAAATTTGAAGCCCACATGAATAAGCATTAGCCTCAAATAAAGTCAACTAACTCTATCATAGGCTTTTGACAAATCAACTTTGATTTCCATAGAAGAAAACATTTTAACTTTAATTGAATGAAAGGCTTCTTGGGCCACCCTCATAGCCTCATGAATTTGTCTCCAAGATAGAAACCCAAATGTTACACATTATTTTGGTCATTCTAATGATGATATCACAGACATGTGTTCAGGCTCCCAACATGACTTTTTGCCTGAGAAAAGAAACCTTTTTCCTCCTCTACAAGGCTGCTTTTTAGAAAGGGTCTGTAGGTTGCTCATACTACACAGTGCGGAAATCTATCATTTTCGCAGGCTGCTCTATGGTTGGCCTGCGAGGTTTTCGTAGGATGCTACATAGGCAGGGTGTGGCGACGTTCCAAAGCTAAAAGAGGAAAGAGGTTTCACGAAGTTTCTAGAAGGGGAATCTTCTAGAATGTGAGGTGGCATCCGTATGGTTTCAATCTTACTGGTTTCTCTAATTTGGTGGGATAATCCTCATCCTTTTAACCACTTCACCTTCTCCTATATAATCATGGGCTTCTCATGGAAAAGGTTAAGCAAGAAGAAGTAAGATTAAGAAGAGAATTGATGAAAGAATAGGTTGAAGACTTTGTGAAGAATCTTGTTCTTACTGATGCTTGAGGCCTCCATTTGTCCATCAAGATTTTGTGGATTATCTTCATGCGAATTTCAGAGAAAGTGTATGTATGTGTTGGAACAAAGGACCACTAAAAGGGAAATTACGACATCAAGGCAATTCGGTTGTCTCTTATACTTTTCATTAATATAATACGGTGGCACGTCTCTTCCACATAAAATGATTAGTGTTTTATTACATGACTCCTTTATCGCATATTTAGGTTTTCATTGAATTCTACTATTGTTGCTTTCACGTTGGTTGGTTTGTGTTGTCACAGATTTGATTCTACAAGAGCACTGGAGTGAAGAAGGGGCAACAAAGATATAAGGAAGCGATTCATAAGGTATGTTATCCATTCCTCTTTGGATAGTAAACTCAATGATTGCAACTTAGGGAAAGCATCTTGTTCTGTCTCATTTTGTTCTAGATCCAGGTGGATCAGTTCATGTCCACATCTACCGATTTACCCAATAACACCAAATTGCTCCTAAGATATAGATTTTAACAATGATTCCTTCACCCTTCTTGCAATGATTTTGATATTATTTTATAAATGTAGTTGTACAAAGAGATGGGTCTATACTCCTCAAAACTAGTAGGGTTATATGATTTGGGAATCAAAGCAATGAAAGTTGTAATTAACATTTCTAGGATCCTTCCAAAGATTCTAGATTACTCAATTACTCTTAAAAGGTCCTCCCCATCCAACAAATCATAGAACCCAAGGAAGGATTTGTTGACCAAAACTTGTTAACCTTTATTTTCCCACTCCTAGTATAGTAAAAAAAATAATAACAAAAGAATAAAAATTTTGAATGATTAAGATTTCATTCTGTATCCCCAAGTCTTATCTTCACCACACATATTTTGGATTCAAAATCTAAGTTAGTATGCTCAAGTTATATAGGTTTTTGTATCACTGACAAAAAGTGCTTCTTCCATGTGGAATAAATATAATTTGTCTTGGAATCACACGATTCTTGGAACCATCTTCGATTTATTGGAACCACATTCATTTTCTTGGGACTACACTACTACTCTTGTTTCCATACTCCTTCCCTACACTCTCCACTTTTCTTTTCTTAGAAAATTTATCACTTCCATACTCTACTTCATGTCCTCTCTTATGTTTCCCTTACTTAGAATTTTTCTTTAAAAAATTCCTCCCCTCTCCTCTTTAAAACTCCATACTTACTATTTTTCTTATATAGAAGGAAAGACAAAACTCTCACTCACCTCCCTTACCCCTCCTTATTTTTTCATATGCTTCATATTACTTAACCAATTTCCCTTCCTCCTTATCACTTATCCTCCACTGAAGGAATTGACTCTACTCCCCCTCGTCTCCTTAATCATCCACACCCCCGACTCATATTCTTTGCTTCCGTGACACCCCCTTATTCTTCGTCTGCCTTACCTCTCTCTCCCTCATTATTTATCCACCTTACCTTACTTCTCATTCACTTCTTCCCATACTTAACCACTTATCCTAAGTTTCCAAGAAACACCATTAAACAATGAGAACACTCCACCTCCTCCATCAGAGGAACGAACTCTTCTATCCCTCATCTCCTTATTCATCCACATCCCCAACTCTACTTATTCACTTCTGCAACCCCCCCTTCTTCCCTTCCTTCCTCATCTCTCTCTCCCTCCTTATATCTCCACCTTACCTTACTTCTCATTCACTTCTTCCCATACTTAGCCACTTATCCTAAGTTTCCAAGAAATACCATTGACCAATGAGAACACTCCACATGGAAACCGATTATTTCGTGACATGTGGCAGCCCACTATTGGTGAATTTTGGAAGCCCACTATTGGTGACACATGGAAGACACATGGCAGCCCACTATTGGTGACTTGTGGCAACCCACTATTGGTGACACATGGCATACATGTGGCAACCCATTATTGGTGACACATGGCAACGAATAAATCATGACATGTGGTGACGAATGGGAGTGTGACATGTGGCAGTTTGTGATAGTATAGCATACAATGACACATGGAATTTGACCCATCATTGAATCATCACCACCAGGATTTGACTAGGTAGGATGTGGAGGATGACTAGGCGGTCAAAAGTTTAGTTATTTAATTAATTTCCTAAGGGGTCGAACTCTAAGTTTCCATAATATCTTCTTGGTTCACATTAAGGATATGGTTTGTTTACATTTTAAACACATAAAATACCAAAAATATCATACATGTGGGATAAACATTATGAATAAAAAGTTGATTTTTCTTAAAGGAGGACGACATTCAAATCAAGGGCCCAGATTGACCCATAAATTTAATCGACAACTGCTGAGTTTTGTCATTTTGAAGGCCATAACTTGATATTCGAGAGTTGGATTTGGGAAAAAATTACCTTTTTGGAAAGGTAATTCAAGGAAGATGATGGAATAGGTTTCAAGGGATTAAAATGACCATATTTTTCTCAAAAATTTAAAGAACAATCAGAAATATTTTTATGGTGTGCTGATAAATATGCTTGACACCTCGACTTCACGAGGTCATATCTTGAGATCCATGAATTTAAATCTCACATAGGAGAAATCATCATAAATCCAAGATGATAAAGATCACATCTAAATTGGTTTCCATAGATGAAAATTTGAATATCACATCCATGGAATTAAAACACAATCCTCTCTTTAATGGGGGAATTAATTAATTTTTTTCAAGATAAAAGTTTATTAAAAAAAGAAAAGAAAAGGGCCCACTTCAATATATGAATGTCAACAATGAAAATTCATTAATCACACTTTATTGAAGCATTAATTAAATCAATTATTCAAATAAAGATAAATCCCTAACTACTCAATAGGTTAGAAGAACCAGTTTTTAAAAGGCAAGAAAGAGCTTCATCAAAGGGTGAGAGACATAGAAGGTTGCATCACGAGGGAAGAAGATCAAAACATAAGGATTCGATCATTAATATGCATCCAAGATTCTAGTCAATGAAGAGAGATCTCCATCTTCTTCATTTTTCTTCTTCTTCTACATTGATTTCTCAAGGCTTTATGTTTGTATTTCTAAACCAAGCATGGGGTTGAGTTATTGAGTGTTTCTCTTGTAATCTTCCAAGAATTTTATTATATGATTATGGAGTATTTACAGACATGTACATGAATTTTAAATAGATTTTTTGTATTATTGAATATATTTCATGAATAAAACTCCACAAATAACTATTTTGTGGCATTTCTCTAATGATTTGTAACACACCCAACCCCTAAATACCTTTTCTAGGGATGGGGCATCAAATTTTTTATTTTCCTTGGTTCATATTCGGTCCCTTACTAAGAAAAACCCTCTTATTCTACTCCCCTGGAGTTTACATCTCCCAATACGCACTTAAACTAGCTAGTGGGTTCCTCCTTGTGACCTCGGGCTGAAAACCAGGAGCTAAGAGTATTGGCATAGGGGAAGACCCAGGGTTCAACTCTAACAACGCACCAAAGAGCCCTAACTACTGGCCCTTTCGGCAACACCTGCGGAGCAGATGCAATCTCACCCGAAGTAGCAATAGGGGGTTGCAGGACACAGGTGTCTACAACCACATGAAATGCAAAGTGGATCTAGGGCAACAACACAACAATCTAGTTATTCTTTACCACACTTAAACTTACTTCGCAAGTTATATCTCAGATCTATCACATCAATGCATTAACAATATAACAGACGAAAAATAACACAACATCAATCACACATAACAACAAGATATACGTGGTTCACCCTCTCCCTAGGCCTATGTCCACAAAACTATGTTTATTGATATATTAAATGAAAACATATAGTTCTATTTGCGCGTTGTTGGAGCCGCCTTTTTCAACTGATTTAAATGTAATTTTTAAAATCAAAGGTTGACCTTTAAACTGGTTTTTACTTCGTGATCTTTACCCACTGAAAACCTTAGTAATCCCGACATGCGAAGTAGCGAGGGTATTTATACTCCTAAGTCACTACCTTTTAACCGTTAAACGAGATTTTCCATTTTTATATACCTCAGGATATCCCGCTTCGGGAGTTACAAGTCACACAGTTTCCAAGCCCTAATGCGCGAAGTCGCAAAACAACCTTGAAAGCTTACCCAGGTTAGCGCTGAGAGTAAATTTCCTTAAACATTAGTTAAGTGTTGTCGGGGTTTCGCGTCTCGGTGATCGCTCTCCCCAAAAGTCTTACCATCATAACTCTGATAGGTGAAGTTGCGAGATAGTTTCAAAAGTCACTCGGGTTAGTGCTAGGGGTAAGTTTTTTTTAAACCATAGTTAAGCAGTGTCGAGGTTTCACGACTCATCATTCACTCTTCCAAGAAGCTATACCTTCGTAACCCCGAGTCATGAAATCACGATATTAATTAAACACTTAATCCGGATCACGTTTTTTCTTAACCAGATCGCATCATCGTGATCTCGGGTTTTAGGGGCTCGAAGGATAGGAGTGAAATCTCCCGATACGACGAACACCGAAAAGGGTGATTAAGGTTTAAAGAAAACCTAATTAAATAATCTAAGCCAGATTAATTAGTGCATTAATACAAATAGTAACACGCACCGTCTACAGTCTAAATTTAAATGTTTTTTTTGCGCTAACTTGTGTCAGGACCCGTAAAAACTTTATGGCATTTATTTGAAATGAGGTGAAGTGATAGGTAAAGATATTGTTTTTATTTATAAATCTTTCTCTAAAAATGATTTGACCGTTCTATTCATAAGGAAATCGAGGTTTTAAATGGTTGATATATAGAGTTCTTTCTCTCATTGTTTCAAATTTCATTTCTATCTTGCGCAAAGAAGCTTTTCTCACCAGGATAATTTCTGTATCTATACACATTTTTACTATAGAAGAGCTAAGTCATTGTCCTCTATCATGGCCCCACAAAAAGCGTCCAAGGCGATTGCTGAGAGTTCAGGGCAAGGCTTAGATATTGTTTCGGATAATTCACCCCGAAGTATTGATTCTGTCAGAACCTGGTCATACGTCTCCGAGGTTCTGCAGTCTGAATTGGTGAACTGTTCAGATCATTCCAGTAATAATGAGAGGGATGACTTGGCCACCAAATACAAAATCGTCGTTCAAGCAGAGATGCATAAGGTAGCGGCTAGGCCATGACTCCATCCCTATTATGATATGATCCGATGGGCACAAGATCATGTGGATATCCCGACCAGAACTATTATCAGCGAGCAGAAGGTGACCATTGGGACCTTCAGACCAGAACATTTGCAGACGATGTACCAATTTTCACCCACACCAAACTTCTCACACAATGTCAAGTTTCTGGAAGGTTTTAAGCAGAAAGAATGTGAGCAATACGGCAGAAACTTGTCTGATCTAATCAAGGATTGGGTCTCGCACCCCGCAAAGTTCAGGGTAGACGGTAATGGAGTTTATTCAATCTCTTCCTTGGAACCACAATTCAAATATATAGCAATGATGACATGTAGGTTGTATGGGAAGGAGGAATCCACACATTTTTTTCTCCCATGGGTGCCTCTAATTCATACAGTCGCTGAAGATTGTTCCTTCGACTGGGCCAAATTATTGCCAGATAGTTTAACCAGTTGGATTACTGAATATCAGATGCAGAGGGAAAATGGGAAGGCTGCTTCATTTTTTATGTCCGCCTACATCATGGATGTTGTTTGTTTCATGACGCCTTTCCCTCTAATGAGATGGAGCTGGACTCCATCTGAGGATGAGCCTATCCATGTTTACCACTCAAAACTTTGGGAAGATAAGGCCGCGGAATTCATATATGAAATTTTCAATTGGGTAATGGTACCAATGCACATCGCCATCTTCGGCAACCCACCGCCCAAGATTTCAAATAGCATCACCACCAACTTGAGAAACGTGGTCGACTGGTACGTAGAGGCATAATTTTCATACATCAGGGTTTTCGGCACCTCTGTTCCCCCCTATGCTCTACCATTATTCATACCAGATAGGTTGGTTTGTCGCAAAATCGCTAGGAAAACTGTGATTGGTGGCATAAGAAAGGAGCTTAAAGGATTTTCGAAGAAGGTATGGCCGCCCTTCCCCATTCATTTGAATACCTATTCTTTATTATATTTTAGACATGAAAAATCTGAGGCAATGACTTTGGAGGATATTAGATTGGTCCACATTGAGTTCAAGAAGTACGACCCACACAGGATCATGGGTAATCACATGGCGAGTTGCGGCCTTAAAATGTATGAACATGAGAATTCACCTTATGATGATATCTTCTGAGGTGTGATATCTTATGTCGAGGTCTTAGAATGGATTCAAGCGTTGTCGCCTGAGGAGAGAGCTAATTTTTTCAAATTTCAGGAACACCAGCGGAGCTGTCTTCCCCCAGTCTTACAAGGTAAGAACTCGTCGACTGCAGATGTACAGTAAACGAAATCCAAGGGCTCCAAAGATTCAGGACTTGACCAAGAGGAACACCAGGAAAAGAAGAAGCAAACTGGGGGCCCAAAACAAGAAGTCAAGATCCCCAACCCTCCAATAAAGTCAGCCTCGGTTGTTACCCCGGGGAAATCATCCAAGCAGATCGGCAGTCCCATCATTTTTGTTACTCCCCTACAGTCCACAAAAGGGATCCCAGACACAGGATGGATTTTCGGTGAAGAACTAATGCCCATAATTGTTGAAGAGTTGCCTCCGAATGAATTTTTCTTCGACAAGAAGAGAAAGGTCATTGTAAAACAAGAAATTTATCAAGAAGAAGGCACGGCAGCCAAGAAATTTAAAATCCTTGTTGATGGGAGAGCCATGAAAAAAGAGGAATTTGCAACTCAAGTAGCAGGGACGTTGGGGGATTTTGCTACAGCCAACCAATATTCTGTCGAGTCCCTAAAATAATAGTTGGAGAAGAAAAACCGCTTGATCAAAAATTTGGAAGATAAACTGACTACATCAGAAGCAACTGCTAGAGATCAAGCGAACACAGGTATAGAGCTAGCTAGGGAAACCGATCAAAAGGAAATCGAGCGGCTCAAATCTGATCTCTAACAGACATAGCAAATGGCTCAGACTAGCCAATCACAGATAAGCCAGCAAGGAGAATTGATAGAGCAGTTACAGGTAAAATTAAAATTCCCCGAAAGCCAGATGATAGATATCAGGATATTCCAATCCCAAGCCATAGAAATCCGAAAAAGAGTGTCGGCAGCTCAGCAAGATTTGCTTGCTAAGGTGGAAACTATTCAAAACTGCCAACTCATTGACCAAGTACTGGAAAACATCTCCTTCAGAGAAAAAGAAGTTGGGGTGGCTCGGGTCATTTTCCAAGAGGTTGTTATAGCCACGACAAAAAAGGAAACAGGCAGTAGTTCTAGGCTTTCTATCCCAGAGAAGACCCAAGGTAACATTTTGTTGAAGGCATGGAAGCGTAAAATATTAGAAGGTAGACAACGAGCTAAAGAGATAAGAAACTCTTGCGAAGAAACTTTCAGCTTCATAGATGGGAGTTTGCTGGATCTCGATAGTGAAAATAGCACTGAGACACTGAGCCAGATTAATATAGCCAAGCACCTGCTCAATATCAAGGAGAATGACGAAAGAGAGTTGGTTGAAATATCACAGGTAACCCAGATGGATACAGTCCAAGTAGATAAATGGCTAATAAAACCAAGTGTACATTTATGTTCTATCAGTGCTGAAGACCGACAGGTAGAAGGAAATTTGCCACAATTAGTGAAGGATTGTTACACTTTTGAGGCAAATAATCAAGCAGAACCCTCCAGGTTGATAGCTCAGTTGGTGGAGAGGTGTGTCACTTGAACCAAGCATGTGAAGGGGCAGGTTTCCGGTATCAAATAATGACAAGTGTCTGCATGTTCTATTTTTTGAACTCAAAGAGAAAAGAAAGAAAGGTGCTCCATTTGCCTGAAAGAAGGACAGAGACAAAGAATTGAAACGTTTAATCTCCTTTTTGTAACTGGAAACCTTTGGAACGATTGAGATTCTATTGTATATAAATTTGTATAAATATAGACTTTGAAGAAAGAAAAAAGGCTGGACCTTTTTGGTCGATTGTAATAGAGACTCTCTCCTTTTGAAAATTAATACAAAGCAATTTGAAGACTCCTGATTCCATCAAGACTTTGTTATGAGTTTGTTTCCTCTATGATTTCATAGTCAATTTTAGTTCTCTATATATGTATGGTGAATGTTTCATTGCAATTTAGTAAAACATATATTGTGGTGATCAATTTTTAGTCGTCTATATCGTTTACAACTTTTCCTATATATCGTCTATTAGTAGGTACAAGACCTGTGACTTTTTAGATCTTCATATTTTGTGCTTCGTCAGATTTCTTCTTCTGTTTACAGGGTGAGATTCTCCCTTGATAGGAGCCTCGCGTTATAGACAGCTTAATGTTTTTCTCACATTTCACACACCATTTATTTAAAAGATAACTCATTTACGGGAAAAGGCCTTTGGTTTTCACTTTATCTTCAATATAGGATTCAAAAGTTCTCTTTTATACGATCAAATTGTTACAGCATCAAAAAACCTTGAACTCTCCTTTAATTTTCATATTCCTCTATGATTGTCCCCGTTGCAAGACAGCCTAATATTGAACCCGACTTGTCATACCAAGCCCATATAGCTTTGAACCTTTTCGATACCATACTTAAAACAACCACCACTCGGGTAGAACTTGAACGTTCATGGACCGCGATTGAACGAGATATAAGCATCCAGGAACAGTTGGAAGCGAGACAGCGACAACCTGGAAATCAGCCTTAGCTTCCTTTCCCGAAGGTTGATTCTTCCCCCTTTTTTATCCTTTACTCACTTTCAAATGCCTAGACACTATACTTTCTAATCCTTAAGTACATACTATGGAACAACATATTTCTGGCGTCGTTGTCGGGGATGAAGTTACAAAACCTTTTCCCTGGGAAGAACGACATTTTTTGCAAAGTTTCGCCCTTTGATAGTGAACAAAGAGTGAACACCTTCTAAAGGATTATATTATCTCTCACTTGGTGACTCCACATTTAAATAAGCTCGCATCTAGTCGAAGGAATACCAGACAAAACCCGGAGGGTAAACAGATCACGCCTGTTTCCGATCCTGAAAAAATACTAAAAACTAGAGGTTCCCTTAAGCCAACTACTGCAATCTACCAGCTTAAGTACCCACAACCCAATACCAAGAGTTTCGTTGAACCTTCAACTTCGCACAATCCCCTCCCGGAAACCATCAACCCAACTTTAATTTTTTCTGAGGTTAAAAGTGAAATCCATCTGACAACCTTTGGCGTACACAAAGGTAAAAACCCCACAATGAATTTAGCAGAGATTGACATCCCGCCGAATTTTCAGTTAGATTTCACGACCCCACCAAGTCTCGAAGAGTACACCATATACTCAGATTCCACACCCACGGGTTCCCCTAATTTTATCTCTTGCAAATCCGAGGAGCCAAGTCCTTGCATCTCTTTTCACCCGTCTTCGCTTTTCTCGTCTCTCGAAGAAGATAGAAATTTGCTTTTAGTCTTCCAGAACCCTCTATATAACACACCTTTTCCCTATTTGGTAGTATCAATGGCGGCCACCAGAGGAGGAGGTGGACTGGCTCCAGGAGGAGGAGCGGGGGGCCAAGGGCCTCCCTCGCCTCCCAGAGTTTTTGCTAAAGTGGCTACGAGGTATGCGCCTTTGGTCCTACCTGTCCCTCTTCATGACCTTCCTTAAAACTACATAAAAAACTTACCTAAATTTACAGGGGAAGGAGACTTGACCGCAGCCAAACATATAAACTTCTTTGATCAGTTCACATATATCATAGGGCTTAAGCACGAAGACTTATATTCGAGGTTGTTTGTTCAGACTTTCGAAGGAAACGTATGAACCTGGTTTAGAAGCCTACCTGCATGATCAATATTATCTTATGACGCCCTAGAAGACTCATTTTTGAGACAATGGGGCAAAAGGAAAGACCATTTGTATTATTTGACCGAGTTCAGATCTTTAAAGAAAAAGAATTCGGAAACAGTTATGAAATTCATTCAAAGATTTAACAAATTGTATAATAAGATCCTAGCCGAAGTTAAACCTTCCCAACCTGCAGCCAAGGTAACCTTCACGGGGGCCTTCGAACCCAATTTTTCCCTCCTTTTAAGAGAAAGGAGAGGGGCTACCTTAGCCCGAATGCAAGATGATGTCATGGAAATCGAATCTAACATGATGGCTTCTGGCAAGTTGAAAACCAAGGTAGAAACGGGAAATTGAGAAACCAAGCATTTTAGGGAAAAAGCGGGACCTTCAAGGTCTAATAGATCCACAGACGATAAAATGGATGATATGGGTAGGATAATTAAGGAGTTGTCGAATAAGATTTCCAGAATGGAGCTAGACCAATACAAGGATGATCCTTTCGTTAAGAGAGAATTTAGAAGAAACCCCAATCCTCAAAATCAACAAAGGCGGATTAAAAATGAAGACCAGAAAATTCAAACCCCTTTAAAAAATGAAAATTTTATAGGAGGAAATGACCTACAAGATTTCGAGGGTCTGGAAGAAGATATGACAAATTTGGGTGACAACTACACTCAGCCTTATTTAACTAAAGAATATTATGAGAATTCCTTAAACACACAGCAACCGTCAGATAAAGATGATGACATAAACAACACTGATTTCGTTGTATGTCAAGAAACGATCGATTTCGTAATGGTTGAGGTCCAACCTAGGTATAACCTGAGGTATAAAAACAAACCTACGTCGATTCCTCAACCCAAGAAAATTCTCCCTAGAGGTGAAGTATACGAGCCCGCCCCAAAAGAGACTAAGACATCTAATAGCAAAATGAAAGGGGCAGACTCGCTAGATCCCAAAGCAAAGGAGGTTGAGACCCAAACAAAGGAAACCAAGACAGTTGAAACACATACAACGGTAGATAAACTCACGGGTGATAAATCAGCACAAACAAATAAATTAGAAAATGAGTTCGGGGTTTCAACCAAATAAACTGACAGAGGTAGTGGAGGGTTCAACCTCGAAAATGAGATAAATAAGATAAAAATACCAATCCCTCTGGTAGAATTAGCAAAGAATACTGTATATCGAAAGCAGATGACCAAAGTGATAGGTTTTTTGGATCTAGAAAGTCACTCTGATGTGATAAACTTGGAAGATGATAAGCCCAATATCACTTTTGGTCCACATTTCGAGGGTGCCAGAGACACCGTCGCTCCCTTCTATATCACCTTGAATGTGCATGATCGATCGTTGCATAACTACATGCTAGACACTGGGGCCTCACATAATGTGATGCCCAAAACTATTATGGATAGACTAGGCCTCGATATCACCAGGCCTTATGGAGATCTCTACTCTTTCAATTCAAGAAGAGTTAAGTGCATGGGTATGATAAAAGATTTAGTAGTCACTCTTGCACAGGTCCCAGTTAAAAGCGTCCTGATGGACGTAGTTATTGCTGATATACCCCCGAAGTATGGCTTACTACTATCTAGGTCATGGGGAGCCAAACTTGGTGGGTATCTTCAACTGGACATGACCTACGCCACGATTCCTGTGTTTGGTGGACAACTTACTCAGTTATTCAAGGAAGCAAGGCTAGCCTACACAGTGAGCGACCCTCAGAATCCTAACAATTATCATGTTTATATTGCCGATCAAGATCTAGGAAATTGTATTCTGTCTTTTGATGATGATATAAATAGATGTGCAAAAGAGAATTACTTAGATAAAAATGAATCAAGAAAGGTATACGAAAATATGCATAGCAATGGGATTTGGAAAATGTATTTTGACGGTGCCCTGTCATGTGAAGGAGCAGGTGCAGGAGTACTTTTTGTGGCACCTGAAAATGAATTTGTTATGCCTTTCTCTTATAGGCTTCAGTGGGATATAGACTACACCAATAACGTATGTGAGTATGAAGCCTTAGTCTTGGGGTTGGAAGCTGCCAAGAAGTTGAACATAAAGAACCTAGAAGTTTACGGAGATGCAGAGTTGATAGTGAAACAGATAAATCGGCAATACCAGGCCAAACACCCAAGATTGAGATCTTACAGAAATTGCACCTGGGATCTTATGGAAAATTTATTTTCATCGGTAAAGGTTCATTTCATCCCACGCGTCGAAAACCAGCAAGTCGATTCACTGGCCAAAGCAGCTTCAACTTTCGTACCCTCCACCGCTTTCAAATTAAAGTACCACATAGAGGTAAGGCACAGACCATCCATACCAAACAACATACAACACTGGCGGGTTTTCGAGGATGACGAACAAATCAGAAATTTCTTGGAAATGGTGGGTGATTTCTCTGAAACCCACATTGACCAGGAGGACCAAAATGATCATACCTGGATTATGCAAGAGGGAGAGGAGCCTCAGGAGTTCCAAGAAAAAATTGCTAACCATCGCATGTTGGTTTTAAAGAATAATCAGATTATGAAGGGACTAATCCCCTTGGAGAGATTGTTCGATCAAAATGATATGCCCTTAAAATCCACTCTGCAACCCCAACCAGAGGAGGTTGAAGACTACAACGTAGGGACCAAAGAGGATCCTAGGATGGTAAAAATATCAAATTACCTTCCTCCTGAGGTAAAAATCTAGTATAAAGACTTACTCACGCGGTATAAAGATGTTTTTTCTTGGTCTTACAAAGAACTAAGAACCTACGACACCACTGTGATCGAACACAAGATACTCCTGAAGCCTGGTGTCAAACCCTTTAGACAAAAACTTAGACAAATCAACCCTATCTTATTGCCCATGGTCGAAAAGGAAGTTAAAAATCTCTTGGATGCAAAAATAATCGTACCACTGAGATACTCCGATTGGGTAGCAAACCTGGTCTCGCTTAGAAAGAAGAGCAGGGAGATTAGACTGTGTTGATTTCAGAAATCTAAATAAGTCCTCCCTCAAAGACAACTACCCTCTACCCAAAATGGATCACATTTAGAAAAGGTGGTTGGGGCAAATAGGATGTCAATGATCGACTAGTTCTCCGAGTACAATCAAATTTTCGTAAATGAACATGATAAAGAAAAAATAGCTTTCACTACCCCTTGGGGTACATTCATGTATGATAAGATGCCTTTTGGTCTAATGAATGCAGGTGCCACCTTCCAACATGCTATGGATATCTCTTTCATCGGCAAAAGAGACAAGTTCGTGGTTATTTATCTTGATGATCTACTTGTTTTTTCTAAATCTGATGAAGATCATCTGATACATCTCAAGCAGACGTTTGAGAAATGTCGCAGGTTTGGTCTGTCTTTAAACCCCAAAAAGTCTCACTTTTCCATGCAAGAAGGTAAACTCTTGGGCCATATTGTATCTCGAGACGAAATTAAAATTGATCCTAAGAGAGTTGAGGCTATAGACACTATAAATATTCCTAGGAATGTAAAAGAAATTCAGCCATTTTTAGGAAAAATAAATTTTTTGAGGAGATTTATCCCAAACTTTGTTGAAATCGTGAAATTGATCACATATATGCTAAAGAAGAACAGCGAAGTGAAATGGACAGCAGAAGCCAAAGAATCATTTGCACGCATCAAGAAAGTCATAAGCGAGGCACCCATACTAGCAAGCTTTGATTATCTAAAGGATTTTCTTATTTTTCCATTCGCCTCTGAACACACACTTGCCGCGGTACTCCTCCAGAAAAATGACGAAGGTTTCGAGCAGTCGATAGCCCTTTTTAGTAAAAGTCTTAGAGACGCAGAACTTAGATACGATATATTGGAAAAACAGGTGTATGCTATGGTAAAGGCGTTGAAGGATTTCTAAACCTATGTGTTACATTCCAAGATAATTGCGTACGTACCTACCAGTTCCGTAAAGGATATTTTGGTTCAGTCCGACAGTGATGGAAAAAGGGAACGGTGGCTTGCCAAAATTCAGGAATTCGACTTGGAGATAAAACCAGCGAGACTAATAAAGGGTCAAGGCTTGGCTAAGCTCTTAGCCGAATCAAATTTCAGAGCCCTCGGTATAAATGGCCTACAGGGATGTGAAGAGGGTATGGACATGAACGAGCTCGATGAGCAAACAAGTGCAATCAGAATCGAAGAGAAGTTTGCCTCATCAGATTGGTACAAAAACATAGTCTCATACCTGTTGACCTTGAAATGCCCAAGTGACTTATCCCCATCCAAAGCCAGAACGCTAAAATTGCATGCGGTCAAGTACTGTATATCCGAAAGTCAATTGTATTGGAAGGACCCACTTGATTTCCTATTGGTTTGTCTAGTCGAATCAGAGACAGAGAGGGTCATAAGCGAATTTCACGAAGGAGTGTGTGGGGGACATCACGCTTGGAGGGTGACAGCTTATAAGATCTTGAGGGAAAAGTATTATTGGCCAAAACTTTTCTCAGACGTCAATGCCAAAGTTAGAACCTGTAACCCTTGCCAATTGTTCGCAGGCAAGCATAAACTCCTAGTTCTACCGTTAGTTCCGGTCAAAACGGAGGCCCCTTTTCAACAATAGGGACTAGATTTTCTAGGCGAAATTAACGCCCATTATAGTGCTCAACACAAATGGATCCTGACTACCACAGATTACTTCACTAAATGGGTGGAGGCTATTCCAACCAGAAGGGCAACAGATTCGGTGGTAATAGACTTCCTGGAAGACAACATTTTGTCTAGATTCGGCTTCCCCCGAAAGATAGTCACAGATAATGCCCAGGCTTTCAAATCTATGGCTATGACCAGTTTTTGCAAAAATACAATATCGTGCTCAGTCATTCCATGGTGTATTACCCCCAGGAAAATGGACTAGCATTGAACGAGAACAAAAAATCTTGGCACGTGCATTTGAAATACGCTCTATGGGCGAATTGGATAGGCATGAAAAAATCTATTGGCACTTCTCCTTTCCAAATGGTGTACGGGACCGACGTGGTATTACCTATAAATATAGCGCTTCCCATAACGAAACTTTGGCAAGATGAGAAAGAAGAACCAAATCATGTCACAAGAAGGATAAACCAGTTGATTGAGGTCCAACAGCACAGGGTCGAAGTAGATGAAAGGTTACAGAAATACCAAGACGACATGAAAACGTTATTCGACCGTAAGGAAAAAGACAGAGAGTTTATCCCGGGTGATTTGGTCTTGAAATGGGATGCTAGGAAGGAAGACTCGGACAAACATGGTAAATTTGATCATATCTAGTACGGACCATTCAAAGTCGCAGCTCCTAAAGGAAAAAATTTGTTTCTATTGGAAAATCTAGACGGTAAAATCTTCGACGCCCCTATCAACGGGCGTTATTTAAAACACTATATGCAATAATTGGTTCCCAAAAAAATTCCATTGTATATACCGGTTTTTGTTTTCTTTCTATTTCATAATTTCTCTTTGGTAAGTTTACTTTCACCACTAATTAATTAGGTCAGTGATTTTTGTAGAAGTAGAGATGAAAAAATTTCGATGCATTCAGCTCTAAAAAAAAAAAGAGGGGCCCTAATCCTCTTCGTGTTTGCAGGATTTCGGCTTGCAGCCCAAACGAGCAAAAGGAGTAAACAGAAAGGCATATATCAGAGAATAAATTCACCGAAAACAGGTGATAGAAAAGGTTTTCCATTATTTAAAAATGGTAAGGCAAAGGTACAAATTCCTGAGAATTTATTTTTTTAAACGAAGGTCTCCAAGGCGCTATAATGATCTCATAAATATAATGTTTTCACTTGACTGGTGATTAAAATAATGACTCCTTACCCTGGGTCCTAATAATTTCACCTAGACCAATATAGGAGGTAATTAAAATAAGCAGTGAAAGAAAAGTGTCTCCGAAAAAGGGTCCCAAAAGCCGGTTTTAGTCCATAATCCATGTGTTTCGAATCCCAGAATTCTCTCTGTCACCCTTTTTTTGTCTTCATATTTACCTTCTCAAAAAACCAAGCTTCTTTCCGGGTTCCATACATAGGGAGAAGAGATTACGTTTTAGCTTTGGAAGTTGTAAAGAAAATTTCATAAAGTAAGCCAATCTTCACAACCACTCAGTCTCTTACTAAGCAAAGTTATGCGTAGGTTGATCCTGACTCTTCTAGGTTTTTCAACAGTTTCGAAGGGTTGAGGCTTGCTCGAAGGAAGGCCCTTGGAATTAATCTTTCCCTTTTTCCCTGTGGGCTAAGGTGTTTTGAAAGTTAAGGGAAGGTTGGTACTGAGTAATCAAAGCAAGTTGACAGACCTCCACTGCAAATATTACACAGATATCACCCCTCATACAAACTGATTGCCCCCACTTTGTGTTCTAAAAAGTAAATTATAAAACAGATGGTTAAAGGAAATTCATATTTTATTTCCCCCATCTAGTCCAAAGAGACAATGAAAGGAAATTCAGAAATGATTGCCCTCGGCTCAGCATTTAAATGCATAAATATATTTCGAAGTGGTGAAAGGAAATTCAGTAAAAAGGGCCAGACAACTTGTAACACCATGTTTCCCCCAGTCTGTAAAAATAACTATACTGGCCAAGTATTGTGGCAAACTCATATATGTGAATGTGTGATGTGAATGGACCTTGTGAAAAAGGTCGATGAATGTAAATAATATTATGAATATATATATATATATATATATTGTAGGACTGTTGAGAGGGGGGGTGTCCTGAAAAAGAGACCATGATGGCTGAAGAAAGGTGGTGGAAGGTACCTGGAATGGTGGTGTTAACTTCCACCGAAACCAATACCGTATTTGGACTTAACTGGCCTGAAGAACCAAGAGCGACTCGCTGGCCCCAAATTAAATGACTCGCTAGGTTGGTAGGTAAATGGCTCCTCATGAGTAATGAGGGATGGGGGTGAACCGCCCATCCATAGAGTCCTCAGACCTGACCACCGCGAGGAAGATCGTGCCACATGCAACCTCGCCGAAAAGAGAAAAGGCAGGAAGAGTGTGTGATCAGGAGGGCAGACGCAAGGGAAGGAAAAAAAGAGGAAAAGAACTCTGGAAAATACAGAGTGAGTGATAGCGGAGAAGAAGGAGAGTAACCTTCATTCTCAATCACTAGCAAATAGAGACTTAGTCTTGCAGCATCATGGTCTCAGCTCGGGGGTAGCTAGTGGTAAATCCATTTGGATTCGTTGAGCCTATGGTTGGGTGGAAACGAGCACCCTTCTCAGTAGTTGCATCACCTCTGGTGTTTTTCTGATAAGTGTTATATCTTATATCTTGAAATTTATATGCTGACATGTATGCTCATAGTCTGTGCAATTTATGAATGGTTTGAGTATAAGACTGTTTGTGTGGTGTTTTGATCAGAAATGGTGGTTGCATGCTTTTATTGGAAGGACCACATATGGTTTATGTTTATAGATAGATTTATATATATGTATATTGAACTAATTCGGACTTCAACCCTGCTTTCAAGAAATCCATGCCCCTATTCATCTCCAGGAATACCCGGAATAGATCTCTCCATAGAGATACCCTCTCTGGAAAGCTTACCAAGAACCTGAAAGAGGATTTGGTGGTGCAAGTCTTAGCCATCCTTTGCGAGGAAGAATGGTCCTCATAGATCCAAACATTTCAGCATTTCGGTACCCGGAGTACCCAATGGAAAGTCCTGAAACCCTGACTTGCGAAATCCTGAATTATTAGCGTGGGGGTAAATTAAGAGTTTTCGGAGTTTCAGCACTCGAAGTATCTAGGTGCGAGTTTTCTTGTACTCGCAAGTCCCGAAACCCCAATTTATGAAATCCCAAAATGGCAGCGTGTGGTTAAGTATCGATCGACGGACAAGATCCTGTCGGAAGATCTGAGGTCAGTCGCGACCGTTAGATTGGAGGAAGAAACGAGGGCGTTAATGCTTCAACCCCTTTCCTTTTATCTTCGTAAGTAGTGAAGAAATTGGGACCGTAGATCCCCAAGGTTCGTGGGAGTATCTGGACTGTACTTTTATAAGGGCATGTGGCGGTCGGTAAGCGTTTTGGCGTTTTGGCACTCGGGGAATCAAAGGGCAAGAACCCTGGTCATCGCGAGTCACGAAATCCCGACAACCGAAACCCTGAAATAGTTTAAAGTGTGGATAAGCATCGCACAACGAATGATATTCTGTCAGAAGATCAACGGTCAATCACGACCGTTAGATTGGAGGAAGAAACGAGGGTGTCAAATGCCTCAACCTCTTTCTTTTATCTTCGTGAGTAGTGGAGGAATCGGGACCATAGATCCCAAGATCCATGGAAGTTACCTGGACCATCCATTTGTAGAGGACATGTCGCTGTCGGTCGGCGTTTTGGAACTTGGGAGACCAAAGGGCAAGAACCCTTGTCTTTGCAAGCCGCGAAATCCGAGTAAATGAAACCCCAAATCGGTTTAAGTGTGAATAAGTTTGAGAAAGCCGAGATTTGATCGTGAAAGTTGATCATCCTGAAAATATCATAACGGTTGATCATGGGTAAAGGTCGTAGTCGTCCATCGAAGGGACACGTGGTTGTCGGTCGGCATTTTGGCGTTTCGGCACCCGGGAAACCAAAGGGAAAGAACCCTTGTCTTCGCAAGTCGTGAAATCCCGGTACCCGAAACCCCGATGCACTCTGTGGCAGAAAGGAGGAGTCCCGAAAGGATCTAGATCATCCATCGGAGGAGACGCGTAGTGAGTGGTCAGAGTTCAGGGAAACCTCTGAAATCTCGTGGACCATTGGATCAGAATCCTTGAGGATCATTGATATCCTACATGAATCCCCATATCGAGATTCAGGGATTGGAGTGACAAGAGTTTTGGATTCATTGCATCGTGAACTCCTGGTTCACGAAACTCCGAAAAGATCCAAACCGTTGGATCCAAGACATCGAGAGTCGTTGGATCTCATACAAGAACTCGAGTATCAGGTTTTGGGGTTTGAAGAGTCGAAAGACTTGACTCTCTTGCATTTCGAACTCTCGATTTCCAAAATCCTGATACGGCTAGGACCTTCGGATCAGGGGAGGCTTATAGTCATTGATCTCCCTTTGGAGGGGAACTTCAGAGATTACAGAGTTTTGAGGATTCGAAAGGGAGAGGAAGAGACATCGCATAGTGATTCCCCGAATAACGAAAAGCCGGTAAGTGCTTTGTCGATTTAGTGCGTGGTCACGGAACAGGGTCACGTGGACAAGACCCAAGTGGGGAGCTTGTCACTCGCCAGCCCTTTCAGGGTTCGACATTTTGGCATTTCGGAGTTTGCAAAGTCGAAAGACTCGACTCGCTTATATCGCTGAGTCGCGAAATGAGAAAAGGCGCCTAGTTGTTTGGCCGATGGTCATAACCGATGATCACATGGAGGTGGAAAAGAGAAGATCTAGCCTACGCTAAGCCCCCGTAGGACTTTGGGGATTCTGTCCCTCGAGAAAAGGTGAAAATTTTATTATGCCATAGTGGGTGTGTTACAAATTGGTATCAGAGCATGGTTACAACACTTGGCCTACTTGGGCTCATGAACGAGTTGCGCGGAAGCTCCATTCGAAACACTCCTAAAAGGAGTGACCCCCTGTCTTAACCTTCCTAATCAAAAGATGAAGTTAAGAATGAAAAACCCCTATTGTGTGTGTGTACATGTGAAAATATGAATTATGTATTGGTTATAAATAAATATAAATATTGACTAACAACCAGTGTTTTTCCTTTTGCACACAAGCGGAAGATCAACCGCGGGAAATTATCAACGCATAGTATGGTGACTCACCATGAAGTGGGAGAGGGCTTCCACAATAGAGACGAAGATTCTAATGAAAGGAGGGCAGTAGGGACCCCTCCAGATCTAGCCAAGACTGTGAGGAGTCTCATGGTCGAATTACAAAGCTGCAAGGCTGACAATGAAAGGATGATGAAAGAACAAGAAAAGCAAATAGAAATTAACGCAGTTTTACTGCAGATTTTATCCGATATACAAAGAAAAATGAAGCATGAACCTGAAACTCAGAAACAGGGTCATATCAGTGGCCACACTGAGAGGAGCACCTCAAAAAAGGTCCACCCCAGAGGTAAAGGACAAGCGGCAGACTATTCCTTTGAGAAGGAAGCGGGTGAATTAGAGCGCTCTTCTAGTAGCATAACCAGTTCCTATTCCCGAAGGAAACAGAAGAAGCAAAATTCTTCCAAAGGTCATAAATTCGAAGAATTCAGAAAAGCCAAACCACCCTCCTTCGACAGTGAAATAAAGAAGGGAGAGGAAGCAGAGTCCTGGCTKCTTGGACTAAAGAAGTATTTCATAGTCCATGACTTTTCAAAAAATATGAAGGCCCAAGTGGCCACCTTCAACTTGAACGAAAAGGCTTCCATTTGGTGGGAAGACCTTAAGAATGTGAAAGGGGTTCGCGAAGAGGACCTGTCTTGGGAACGGTTTGAGAAATACTTCCGGAAGAAGTATCTGTCGGAAAAATATTTCGACGAAAAGACTAAAGAGTTTTATGAACTCAAACTGGGACAACTCACTATAGAAGAATATGTCAACAAATTCCTCGATTTGTTGAGGTATGTACCCTATATCAAGGTGGAAAAGGAAAAGGTGCAATGTTTCATCAGTGGACTACCTAAGGACTATCGGAATAGAATTGAATTTGATGAGCCAAAGACTCTAGAAGGCACTATTCGAAAGGCAACCTATTGTCATGAACAGTTTGGGCATCGAGCAGAACCTCGCGAAGGATGGAAACAGAAGAATAGTTCAAGATTTCAGAAAAAGGGGATTAAAACCCCAGGATTTAAGAACTATAAGAAGAACCCAAGAATGAGCTTCCCAACCCAGAGTATGCACCAGCAGAATTTTCCCTCCTTGAGAAGAAATAAAACTTCTAGACCCATATCAGTGAAGACTGATAACCCAAAGAGAGAACCTTTGAAATGTTGGGGTTGCAAGGAAGAACATCTATCGAGAGATTGTCCACACCGACAATAGAATAGTCGGAGGATTTATAAAATCCAGGAAGCTACTACCGTCAATGATGTGGCCAAGAGTGTGCCGCAAATTTATGCAGCCTTGGATAATAACCAAGCTGACCACCAAGCTTCAGTGGTGGAAATAAAAGGTATGATTTCCAACCATCTAGTGTCTTTTTTGATTAACCCTGGTTCAAATTTGAGTTATATAGACCCTAAAGCTATTGATAAGTGTAAACTACAGCCACAAAAACATACCAAGCCATGGTTGGTACAGTTAGCCACTGGCACCAAAAGAAGGTAGCAGAGGTTATATCAGCTTGCCAATTGATGTTGGGTAGATTCCCCACCCAAGCAACCCTTAACTTATTACCCCTAGGATCGTATGATATGTTGATTGGTATGGACTGGCTAGCCACCCATAAAACCAGATTAGACTGTTACCATAAAACCTTAGAATGTGTAAGTAAAGAAGGGAAAAAGATAACCCTTCAAGGGATCCGAAAACTTGTCTCAGTAACACAAATATCAACTCTACAAATGAGAAAGTATTGCCGAAAGGGATGTTCCCTATATGAAATACAGGTGTTGAAAACAATCGAAGGTGACAAACCAAGCCCTAACGATCACCCTATCCTGAGAGAATACGGAGATGTATTTTAGGAAGAGGTACCAGGTCTACCTCCGAGAAGGGACATAGACTTCACGATAGAACTTTCACCGGGAGCGGTGTCGATGTCTAGGACACCCTACTAGATGAGCACACCCGAGTTAGTTGAACTCAAGTTGCAATTAAAAGAAATGATGGATAAAGGCTATATTCGACCCAGCGTGTCTCGATGGGGAGCACCAGTCCTGTTCGTGAAAAAGAAGGACGGTACCCTTAGACTGTGTATAGATTATAGGAAACTCAATAAGGTAACTATAAAGAACAAGTACCCCTTGCCCAGGATCGATGACTTGTTTGATCAATTGGGGGGTGCGTATATTTTCTCAAAGATTGATTTGAGGTCAGCATACCATCAAGTCCGAATCAAGGGTGAAGACATCCATAAAATTGCCTTCCGAAGGAGGTATGGTCACTATGAGTTCATGGTAGTGCCATTTGGGTTGACCAATGCCCCTGCCACTTTTATGTGCTTGATGAACAATGTACTCAGCAAATTCCTAGACAAATTTGTGCTTATTTTTATTGAAAATATATTAATTTACTCCAAGAATAGAAAAAAGCATGAAGAGCATCTTGGACTTGTGCTGCAAGTGCTAAGAGAACATCATCTCTATGCCAAATTCAGCAAATGTGAATTCTTCCAGAAGCAAATACATTACTTAGGCCATGTTCTATCCAAAGAAGGAGTAGCAGCAGACCCTAACAAAATCAGGTCTATCATGGAATGGCCTACCCCAAAGGATGTTTCGATATTAGATCCTTTATGGGATTAGCAGGATACTATAGGAGATTTATAAAAGGATTCTCCAAGATTGGTTGTCCAATCACTGCCCTCTAGAAGAAGGGGACAAAATGCATGTAGACACATAAATGTGAAGAAGGATTTCAAACCATGAAACATCTACTGACCCATGCACCCGTGTTGAAGATCGTCAATCCCGAAGCCGACTTCCTCGTGTGCACAGATGCCTGTAAGGAAGGGATCGGAGGAGTCCTTATGCAGGGAGGAAGTGTGATCTGCTATGAATCCCAAAAATTGAATGAGCATGAAGTCAACTATGTGACCCATGATCTAGAGCTAGCTACCATAGTGCATGCCTTGAAAATGTGGAGGCATTACCTCCTGGGAAGAAAATTTGTACTTATGACAGATCATTGTGGATTGCGATATCTGTTTGATCAACCAAAGCTCAATGCTAGACAATCTAGGTGGATGGCCCTCCTTAGCGAGTTTTATTTCGAGATCAAACACATTAAAGGAAAGGAAAATAAGGTGGTCGATGCCCTTAGAAGAAGTATGAAAACAATTCACCTGGCAGCGATGAGCACCTGCGAGACGGATGTCAAGGAAAGAGTTAGAAATGCACAAGAAACAGATCCCTTCATCCAGACCGTGAACATGTACCTACAGCAAGAAACCGCTGGAGTAAAATATGAAGGCTACCAGATGACCGAAGGAGGTCTGCTCACTTACAGAAGTAGATTTTATATTCCAGAATGTGACGACTTGAAGAGGTTCATACTGGATGAACTACATAAAAGACCCTATTCTAGTCATCCAGGATACCAAAAGATGATCACAGCCACCAAGAAACAATTCTATTGGCCTGGAATGAAGAAAGACATAGCCGAGTACTTGGCCAAATGCATAGAGTGCCAACAGGTTAAAGCAAAACACGGACACCCAGCAGGGTTATTGCAACCTTTACCAATCCCAGAATGGAAATGGGAAACCATATCCATGGATTTCATCACTGGATTACCAACATCGACCAAACAGAACGATGCCATTATGGTAGTGGTGGATAAATTGATCAAGTCTGCTCATTTCATCCCTGTCAAATCAACTTGCAAAGCAATCGATATCGCCCAGGTATTCATGAAGGAGATATTCAGACTGCATGGTATGTCGAAAGAGATCGTGTCTGACAGAGACACGAAATTTACTTCTAACTTTTGGAAATCACTGATGGTTGGTTTAGAGACCAAATTGTTGGTTAGCACCGCCTATCACCCTCAAACCAACGGACAGACAGAAAGAGTGAACCAAATACTTGAATACATGATAATAATGCATGTAATGCATCAACCCAAGAAGTTGGAAGACTACCTGCCACTGGTAGAATTTGCCTATAACAACGGCTACCAAGCATCCTTAAATATGAGTCCCTTTGAAGTCCTCTATGGTAGACCGTGTAACACTCCAATTAGCTAGAGTAATCCCATAAACAGGATTTCTTTTGGACTTGACATGTTGAAAGAAATGGAATAGCAAGTGACTCAGATAAAACAAAACCTGAAGGTCGCTTAGAACCGACAGAAAAGTTATGTCGACCAAAAGAGAAATCCAAGAGAGTTCAAGACGGGAGACCATGTATATATCAGAGTTAGGCCCAGGAAGAGTTCTCTGAAAATGGGAGCTTGTGCCAAGTTGGCACCTCGGCATTGTGGACCCTTTGAGGTGCTAGATAGAGTGGGACTTGTAGCCTATAGGCTAGCACTTCCTCCCACAGTCAAAGCACATAATGTTTTCCATGTCTCATTATTGAAGAAATATGTACATGATGCTAACCATATAATTGATTGGTCTATGATCCAGGTGGAACTGGAGGGATAATTTCTACCAAAACCTCAATGCATACTAGATATAAAGGAAACCCCACTCCAGAACCGAACCATTGCACAGGTCAAGGTGCAGTGGAAACATTTTGGCCCAGATGAGGCTACATGGGAAATGGAGGATGCCATGAAACGAGCATATCCAATTTTGTTTACACTTGTACATGCATGTCAAGTTGATAGATAGAACATCAAGGATGATGTTCCTTTAAGGAGGAGGGAATTGTAACACCCTGTTTCCCCCAGTCTGTAAAAATAACTATACTAGCCAAGTATTGTGGAAAACTTAGAAATTTGAATGTGTGATGTGAATGGACATTGTGAAAAAGGTCGATGAATGTAAATAATATTATGAATATATATATATTACAGGATTGTTGAGAGGGGGGGTGTGCTGAAAAAGAGACCATGATGGTTGAATAAAGGTGGTGGAAGGCACCTGGAATTGTGGCGTTAACTTCCACCGAAACCAATACCGTATTTAGACTTCACTGGCCCAGAGAACCAAGAGCGGCTCGCTGGCCCCAAATTAAATGACTTGCCAGGTTGGTAGGTAAATGTCTCCTCATGAGTAATGAGGGATGGGGGTGAACCACCCATCCGTAGAGTCCTCATACCTGACCACTGCGAGGAATATCATGCCACATGCAACCTCGCCGAAAAGAGAAAAGGCAGGAAGAGTGTGCAATCAGGAGGGCAGACGAGAGGGAAGGAAAAAAAAGAGGAAAAGAACTCTGGAAAATATAGAGTGAGTGATAGCGAAGAAGAAGGAGAGTAACCTTCGTTCTCGGTCACTGGCGAATAGAGACCTAGTCTCACAACATCGTGGTCTCAGCCCGGGGGTGGCTAGTGGTAAATCCATTTAGAGTCGCTGAGCCTATGGTTGGGTGGAAACGAGCACCCCTCTCAGCAGTTGCATCACCTCTGGTGTTTTTCTAATAAGTGTTATATCTTATATCTTGAAATTTATATGCTGACATGTATGCTCATAGTCTGTGCAATTTATGAATGGTTTGAGTATAAGACTATCTTTGTGGTGTTTTGATCAGAAATGGTGGTTGCATTCTTTTACTAGAAGGACCACATATGGTTTATGTTTATAGATAGATTTATATATATGTATATTGAACTAATTCGGACTTCAAGCCTGCTTTCGGGAAATCTATGCCCCTATTCGTCTCCAGGAATACTCGGAATAGATCTCTCCATAGAGATACCCTCTCTAGAAAGCTTACCAAGAACCTGAAAGAGGATTTGGTGGCTCAAGTCTTAGCCATCCTGTACGAGGAAGAATGGTCCTCGTAGATCCCAACATTTTGGCATTTCGGTACCCGGAGTACCCAAGGGCGAGTCCCCTTGCACTCGCAAGTCCCGAAACCCCGACTTGCGAAATCCTGAATTATTAGCATGGGGGTAAATTAAGAGTTTTCGGAGTTTCGGCACCCGGAGTATCTAGGTGCGAGTTTTCTTGTACTCGCAAGTCCAGAAACCCCGATTTACGAAATCCCGAAATGGTAGCATGTGGTTAAGTATCGATCGACGGACAAGATCCTGTAGAAAGATATGAGGTCAGTCATGACCGTTAGATTGGTGGAAGAAATGAGGGCATTAATGCCTCAACGCCTTTCCTTTTATCTTCATAAGTAGCAAAGAAATTAGAACCGTAGATCCCCAAGGTCCGTGGGAGTATCTGGACCGTCTTTTTATAAGGGCATGTGGCGGTCGGTAAGCGTTTCGGCACTCGGGGAATCAAAGGGCAAGAACCCTGGTCATCGTGAGTCGCAAAATCCCGACAACCGAAACCATGAAATAGTTTAAAGAGTGGATAAGCATCACACAACGAACGAGATTCTGTCAGAAAATCTGTGGTCATTCACGATCGCTAGATTGGAGGAAGAAACGAGGGCGTTAAATGCCTCAACCTCTTTCTTTTATCTTCGTGAGTAGCGGAGGAATTGGGACCGTAGATCCCAAGATCCATGGAAGTTACCTAGACCATCCATTTGTAGAGGACACATGGTTGTCGGTCGGCGTTTCAGCACTAGGGAGACCAAAGGGCAAGAACCCTTATCTTCGCAAGCTGCGAAATCCCGATAAACGAAACCCTGAATTGGTTTAAGTGTGAATAAGTTTGAGAAAGCCAGGATTTGATCGTGACCATTGATCATCCTGAAAAGATCATAACGGTTGATCGTGGGTAAAGGTCGCAGCTGTCCATCTGAGGGACACGTGTCTGTCGATCAACATTTCGGCATTTCGGCACCCAGGAAACCAAAGGGCAAGAACCCTTGTCTTCGCAAGTCGTGAAATCCCAGTACCCGAAACCCCAATGTGCCCTATGGTAGAAAGGAGGAGTCCCAAAAGGATCTAGATCGTCCATTGGAGGAGACGCGTGGTGAGCGGTCAGAGTTTGGGGAAAGCTCTGAAATCCCGTGGACCGTTGGATCCAAATCCTCGAGGATCATTGATCTCCTACACGAATCCCCATATCGGGATTCAAGGATTGGAGTGACAAGAGTTTTGGATTCATTGCATCATGAACTCCTGGTTCACGAAACTCTGAAAATATCTGAACCATTGGATCCAAGACATTGAGAGTCGTTGGATCTCATACAAGAACTCGAGTATCGGGTTTCAGGGTTTGAAGAGTCGAAAGACTTGACTCTCTTTCATTTTGAACTCTCGATTTCCGAAATCCCGATACGGCTAGGACCGTCAGATCAGGGGAGGCTTATAGTCATTGATCTCCCTTTGGAGGGGCACTTCGGAGATTATGGAGTTTTGTGGATTCGAATGGGAGAGGAAGAGACATCGCATCGCAATTCCCTGAATCGCGAAAAGCCGGTAAGTGCTTTCTCGATTTAGCACATGGTCATGGAATAGGGTCACGTGGACAAGACCCAAGAGGGGATCTTATCACTCGCCAGCCCTTACGGGGTTTAGCATTTCAGCATTTCGGCATTTCGGGGTTTGCAGAGTCGAAAGACTCAACTCGCTTATATCGCTGAGTCACAAAATGCGAAAAGGCACCTAGTTGTTTGGTTGGTGGTCATAACCAACAATCACATGGAGGTGGAAAAGGGAAGAGCTAGCCTGTGCTAAGCACCCATAAAACTTCGGGGATTCTATCCCTCGAGAAAAGGAGAAAATTTTATTATGTCGTAGTGGGTGTGTTACATAACTTCGCCAGGGTAATGAACAGGCTCGTTGGAAGTGAAGAAATATCTAAGATATATGTAATTTTGTCATACGTGAATCTCACTCTACTCTGGTAATCAACTTTCTCAAAACCCGATCTGCACCCCAAGTTCGGACAGGGCTCCCCGATTAAAAAACATGTAATTTACTTCATTTGATGCAAGCCAAAAGCCACAAAATCTGTTGGATTTCCTAGGATTGTTTTGATTATCTTAAGGTAGACCTGAATTCAGTAACGAGAAGGAGAAGGTCATGAAAGGGGCTACAGCTGAGTTTGAAACGCATTTGAGTGTTGAAAAGCTTTTCAGAGGTAAAAGGTGAAATCTCTTCTTCCCTCTGTATCCCCGTTCCTTAAGAAAGTTTCGCAGAAGTAAAACCAATGACTCCATTTACCCAATACAGGCACCTGATCTACTTTTCTTCCTGTCTTGCAGGAAGACAAGATCCCTAGTTGGAGCCTATGTTGGAGCCGCCTTTTTCAACTGATTTAAATGTAATTTTTAAAATCAAAGGTTGACCTTTAAACTGGTTTTTACTTCGTGATCTTTACCCACTGAAAACCTCAGTAATCCCGACATGTGAAGTAGCGAGGGCCATTATACTCCTAAGTCACTACCTTTTAACTATTAAATGAGATTTTTCCACTTTTATATACCTCGGGATATCGCGCTTCGGGAGTTACAAGTCATACGGTTTCCAAGCCCTGATGCACGAAGTCGTGAAACAACCTTGAAAGCTTACCCAGGTTAGCGCTGAGAGTAAAGTTCCTTAAACCTTAGTTAAGTGTTTTTGAGGTTTCGCGTCTCAGTGATCTCTCTCCCCAAAAGTCTTACCATCATAACTCCGATAGCCGAAGTTGCGACATAGTT
This sequence comes from Picea engelmannii, assembly GCA_009831015.1. NCBI lineage: Eukaryota > Viridiplantae > Streptophyta > Pinopsida > Pinales > Pinaceae > Picea > Picea engelmannii. Next base: position 47,240 of record ML802660.1, on the reverse strand, counting down.
TCAAAAGTCACCCGGGTTAGTGTTAGGGGTAAGTCATTTTTAAACCATAGTTAAGCAATGTCGGGGTTTCGCAACTCGTCATTCACTCTTCCAAGAAGCTATACCTTCGTATCCCTGAGTCGCGAAATCATGATATTAATTAAACACTTAATCTGGATCACGTTTTTTCTTAACTAGATCGCGTCATCGCGATCTCGGGTTTTAGGGGCTCGAAGGATAGGAGTGAAATCTCCCGATATGGTGAACATCGAAAAGTGTGATTAAGGTTTAAAGAAAACCTAATTAAAGAAGCTAAGCTAGATTAATCAGTGCATTAATACAAATAGTAACACACATCATCTACGGTCTAAATTTAAATGTTTTTTTTGCGCTAACTTGTGTCATGACACGTCAAACATTTATGGCATTTATTTGAAATGAGGTGAAGTGATAGGTAAAGATATTGTTTTAATTGCTAAATATTTCTCTAAAAATGATTTGAACATTCTGTTCATAAGGATGTCGAGGTTTTAAATGGTCGAGACATAGAGTTCTTTCTCTCATTGTTTCAAATTTCATTTCTATCTTGCGCAAAGAAGCTTTTCTCACCAGGCTAATTTCTGTATCTATACACATTTTTACTACAGGAGAGCTAAGTCAGAGTCCTCTATCATGGCCCCACGAAAAGTGTCCAAGGCGATTGCTAAGAGTTCAAGGCAAGGCTTAAATACTGTTTCAGATACTTCACCCCGAAGTATTGATTCTGTCAGAACCTGGTCATACGTCTCTGAGGTTCTGCAGTCCAAATTGGTGAACTGTTTAGATGATTCCAATGATAATGAGAGGGACAACTTGGCCACCAAATACAAAATCGTCGTTCAAGCAGAGATGCATAAGGTAGTGTCCAGGCCATGACTCTATCCCTATTATGATATGATCTTATGGGAACTGGATCATGTGGATATCCCAAGGAGAACTATTATCAGTGAGCAGAAGGTGACCATTGGGACCTTCAAACCAGACCATTTGTAGGCGATGTAGCAATTTTCACCCACACCAAACTTCTCACACAATGCTAAGTTTCTGGAAGGTTTTAAGCGGAAAGAATGTGAGCAATATGGTAGAAACTTGTCTGATCTAATCAAGGATTGGGTCTCGCACCCCGCAAAGTTCAGTGCGGACGGTAACGGAGTTTATTCAATCTCTTCCTTGGAACCACAATTCAAATATATAGCAATGATGACATGTAGGTTGTATGGGAAGGAGGAAACCACACATTTTTTTCTCCCATGGGTGCCTCTGATTCATACAGTTGTTGAAGTCTATTCCTTCGACTGGTCCAAATTATTGTCAGACAGTTTAACCAACCGGATTACTGAATATCAGATGCAGAGGGAAAATGGGAAGGTCGCTTCATTTTTTATGTCCGCCTACATCATGGATGTTGTTTGTTTCATGACGTCTTTCCCTCTAATGAGTTGGAGATGGACTCCATTTGAGGCTGAGCCTATCCATGTTTACCACTCAAAAATTTGGGAAGATAATGTCGTGGAATTCATATACGAAATTTTCAATTGGGTAATGGTACCAATGCACATCTCTATCTTCGGCAACCCACCGCCCAGGATTTCAGATAGCATCACCACCAACTTGAGCAATGTGTCCGACTGGTATGTAGAGGCGGAATTTTCATACATCAGGGTTTTTGGCACCTCTATTCCCCCCTATGCTCTACCATTATTCATACCAGATAGGTTGGTTTGTTGCGAAATTGCTAGGCAAACTATGATTGGTGGCATAAGCAAGGAGATTAAAGGATTTTCGAAGAAGGTATGGCCGCCCTTCCCCATTCATTTGAATACCTATTCTTTATTAGATTTCGGACATCCAAAATCCGAGGCAGCAGCTTTGGAGGATATTAGATTGGTTCGCATTGAGTTCAAGAACATGAGAATTCACCTCATGACGATATCTTCTGAGGTGTGAGATCTTATGCCGAGGTCTTAGAATGAATTCAAGCCCTATCGCCTGAGGAGAGGGCCGATTTTTTCAAATTTTAGGAACACCGGATGAGTTGTCTTCCCCCAGTCTTATAGGATAAGAACTCTCCCACTACAGATGTACAACAAACGGAAGCTAAGGGCTCCAAAGATTTAGGACCTAACCAAGAGGAACACCGGGAAAAGAAGAAGCAAATCGGGGGCCTGAAACAGGAAGCCGAGATCCCCAACCCTCCAAGCAAGTCAGCCTTGGTTGTTACCCCAGGGAAATCATCCAAGAAGATCGACAGCCCCATCATTTCTGTTACTCCCCTATAGTCCACAAAAGGGATCCCAGATGCAGGATGGATTTTCGGCGAAGAACTAAAACCCATAACTATGGAAGAGTTTCCTCCGAATGAATTTTTCATCGACAAGAAGAGAAAGGTCGTAGTAAAACAAGAACTTTATCAAGAAGCAGGCACAGTAGCCAAGAAATTTAAAATCCTTGTTGATGGGAGAGCCATGAAAAAAGATGAATTTGCAACTCAGATAGCAGGGACATTGGGGGCTTTTGCTACAGCCAACCAATATTCTGTCGAGTCCCTAAAAGAACAGTTGAAGCAGAAAAACTGCTTGATCAAAACTTTGGAAGATAAACTGACTACAACAAAAGCAGTCGCTAGAGATTAGGCGAACACAGGTATAGAGCTAGCTAGGGAAACCGATCTAAAGGAAATCGAGCAGCTCAAATACGATCTCGAACAGACACAACAAATGGCTCAAACCATCCAATCACAAATAAGCCAGCAAGGAGAATTGATAGAGCAGTTACAGGAAAAATTAAATTTCACCAAAAGCTAGATGATAGATATCAGGATATTCCAATGCCAAGCCATAGAAATCTGAAAAAGAGTGTTGGAAGCTCAGCAAGATTTACTTGCTAAAGTGGAAACTATTCAAAAACACTGCCAACTCATTGACCAAGTACTGGAAAACATCTTCTTCAGAGAAAAAGAAGCTGGGGCGGCTTGGGTCATTTTCCAAGAGGCTGTTATAGCCACGACAAAAAAAGAAACAGGTAGTAGTTCCAGGATTTCTATCCCAGAGAAGACCAGAGGTAACATTTTGTTGAAGGCATGGGAGTGTAACATATCAGAAGGTAGACAACGAGCTAAAGCGATAAGAAACTCTTGTGAAGAAACTTTCGGCTTCATAGATGGGGGTTTGTTGGATCTCGATAGTGAAAACAGCACTGAGACACTGGGCCAGATTAATATAGCCAAGCACCTGCTCAATATCAAGGAGAATGAGGAAAGAGAGTTGTATGAAATATCACAGGTAACCCAGACGGATATAGTCCAAGTAGATAAATGGATAATAAAACTAAGTGTACATTTATGTTCTATCAGCGCTGAAGACCGATAGGTAGAAGGAAAGTTGCCACAATTAGTGAAGGATTGTTGCACTTTTGAGTCAAATAATCAAGCAGAACCCTCCAGGTTGATAGCCCAGTTGGTGGAGAGGTGCGTCACTTGCACCAAGCATGTGAAGGGGTAGGTTTCCGGTATCAAATAATGACAAGTGTCTACCTGTTCTATTTTTTGAACTCGAAGAGCAAAGAAAGGAAGGTGCTCCATTTTCCCGAAAGCAGAAGGATTGTTACACTTTTGAGGCAAATAATCAAGCAGAACCCTTCAGGTTGATAGCCCAGTTCATGGAGAGGTGCGTCACTTGCACCAAGCATGTGAAGGGGTAGGTTTCCGGTATCAAATAATGACAAGTGTCTACCTGTTCTATTTTTTGAACTCGAAGAGCAAAGAAAGGAAGGTGCTCCATTTTCCCGAAAGAAGGACAGAGACAAAGAATTGAAACGTTTAATCTCCTTTTTGTAACCGAAAACCTTTGGAACGATTGAGATTCCAGTGTATATAAATTTGTATAAATATAGACTTTGAAGAAAGAACAAAGGCTAGACCTTTTTGGTCGATTGTAATAGAGACTCTCCTTTTGAAAATTAATACAAAGCAATCCGAAGACTCCTGATTCCATCAAGACTGTGTTATGAGTTTGTTTCCTCTGTGATTTCATATTCAATTTCAGTTCGCTATATATGTATGATGAATGTTTCATTGCAATTTAGTAAAACCTCTACTGTGGTGATCATTTTTTAGTCGTCTATATCGTTTATAGCTTTTCCTCTGTATCGGCTATTAGCAGGTACAAGACCTGTGACTTTTTAGATCTTCATATTTTATGCTTCGTCATATTTCTTCTTATGTTTACAGGGTGAGATTCTCCCTTGATAGGAGCCTCGCGTTATAGATAGCTTAATGTTTTTCTCACATTTCACACACCATTTATTTAAAAGATAACTCAGTTACGGGAAAAGGCCTTTGGTTTTCACTTTATCTTCAATATCAAATTCAAAAGTTCTCTTTTATAGGATCAAATTGTTACAGCATCAAAAAAACTCGAACTCTCCTTTAATTTTCATGTTCCTCTATGACTTTCCCCATTGCAAGATAGCCTAATATTGAACATGGCTTGTCGGACCAAACCCATATAGCTTTGAACCTTTTCGATACCATACTTAAAATAGCCACCACCCGGGTAGAACTTGAACTTTCATGGGCTGTGATTGAACGGGATATAAGCATCCAGGAACAATTGGAAGTGAGACAACGACAACCTGGAAATCAACCTTAGCTTCCTTTCCCGAAGGTTGATTCTTCCCCCTTTTTCATCTTTTACTCACTTTCGGATGCCTAGACACTGTACTTTCTAAGCCTTAAGTACAGACTCTAGAACAACATGCACTTATCTTGCAGATCTCTCTCTTTCTCTTTCTCTCCCCTCCCTACACATCCAGCTGTCGGGTTGATCTTCACACCCAGCTGAAGATCTTACAAAACAGACTCTCTACAACCACATGATTCTCTCTCTCTCTCATAATAACTACACTCAACAACTATTAACCACAATAGTATCAACCAATTATTGAGCAACCCTCTCGACTCTCCTTGACCTTTATTTATACATTAAATGGCAATGTCTAGGTGTCAAAACCCTAGGTCCACTTGACCTGCATTTTCATGGCTTCACCGGCCTGTCTTTCCTTCCTTCCCACGAGGTGCTCCAAAGCACATGTTGATGTATTTTTCCGCTTGCTGAGTTTTCCATGATCCATATTCCTTATTGCTTTATCTTCCTCGATCTTCTCTTCCAATGGCTAGCTTTTCCTTCTTTTTATCCTTCTTTTCTACATCTTTGACCACTTCGACCCATTCTCAGTCAATGTGCCTTCCGCGCAATTCGTACTTCAACTTTCTTACTTAATCTTCGCTTTCTTCCATAACCAAGGGCCAACAGGCCCCCAAAACTCACATGTGCCTCATCCCAAGTCACTGCAATACTAAGCCTTATGTTTCACTTCGACTTCAGTCTGCGCGGAGCAGCCTGTGCTTTCTGCTCTGTCCCTCCCTTCCTTGTGCATACTGTCTCTTCTGTGTCTGGTACCCAGTTTCAACTGCACCTGGTACCTGACCCTTCTTCTTATGCTTTTATTGAGAGCTATAAGGCAGTTGGTTGTCATAATACAATTTCAACCGGCTCCCATTTACTAAACCTTTCTTCCATTCTCCATTCGGGGTCTTCAACTGTGCAACTCCTCCTTCTGTAACATAGGCAACTTCAAATGGTCCTAGCCAATGTGTCCTGAACTTCCTAGGATACTTCATGAACTTGCTCTCATATACCAATACCAAATCTCCTTGCTTGAATTCTTTCTTTTTGATATGTCTATCATGGTAAGCATTTTCTCGTTCCTTCTCTACCTGTTGATGAAATCCTGCAATAAACATGTCTTCCTCTAGTTCTACCAACTGCGCAAGCCTGTCTTGCACAACACCAATGTCATCCATATCTATGAATGTTATCATTATTAATATATGAACTAAATATTCCATAGGTACCACTACTTACAAGCCATAAACCAGCTTAAAGGGAGTCTACATTGTCAACTTCTTGCAAGTGGTTCTGTAAGCCCATAACACTGTTGGCATTCTCAAATCTCAATCATCTCTATTCACACTGCAAAAAATTTTCGGTGTTGTCTCCAAGATATTATTGAAAGCTTCGACTGTACCATTTGTTTTTGGGTGGTATGTTGTGCTCTTCCGATGGTGTACTTCAAATTCTTGAGTCAAGGCTTCAATAGTCTTATTAATAAAATGTGTGACTTGATCGCTCATAAGGATATTTGGGTATCCAAAACTGGTTATGACATCCTCAAAGATGAACTGCACAGTTGTAGCTACACTGTAGTCTTTAATTTCTCTTTGTTAAGAACCTAAATAGATCTACAAATATAATCACAAAAAATATTGAATACACAACAGATCCACAAAGCAAGATAGAAGAAACCACACTTTATTATTACCAAACCCTTGAGGTAGGGAAACACCATACAATGGATCCTATTATGAAAGGGATCCTCTCCTGTTCACTTGTCTCTTCTAGGGGGCATCCTCTTATTGAGCTACTGCTCCAAATACAATATTTCTCTTCATTTCCCATTACATTGTTTGAACCCCTTTATATAGTGCTACCATCACCTAAAAACATTCTAGAGGAGGAATATTCTAGAAGTAGAACCTTCTAAGAAGTCCTCTTACATTTATTATATCTAACTACCATAGTGGACCTTATTCAATAATATAGTGGACCTAGTCCACCTTACATTGAACGACCTCCACTATTATCACTATGGGCCCTCTGGGGCCCCCCACTACCTCTCTAGCTACCTTACATTCAATATCCCTTATGAAAGCATTGTCCTCAACACTTGATGTACAACCATATACCAGGGTCCCATGGATAATT
>ML802660.1:0-10270 GCA_009831015.1 Picea engelmannii | reverse complement strand
TATGGTGTAAAGGTCTTATGTTAAGTTCAATCTTGAGTGAAATTGATATTATTTTTCTTATTAAAATGTGGGAGCATGAAAAGTTTAAAGTTCCTAATATAAAAAGATTTGTCTTGTGGTCAACATGGAACAATAAATTCTACCGCACACAGATTGAAGGTATATATTGTTATATAAAAAGAATGTTTCTCCTCACATTTGGCTTCATAAGACATACCCTCTCAATCAATGCATTTGGATATAAATTTCATCCATCAATGCTATGAAGATTTATATAGCAATTTGTTATTTTGTGCCTACTAATTCTACTTTTTATAAGATAAACAATCTAGATAAAAAGTATCCCTATAATACCCTAGAAGAAGACATTCATAATATGAGGAACAAGGGTAATATCCTCCTGCTAGGAGACTTTAAACTGCAACTAACAAAGCTATTATTTTGAGCAATGATTCCAACCCCAATCCTTTATGGTTAGATGAGGACCTTGTTTTAGCTAATAGATACAAAAGAAATTATGAAGACTTGTCCAAGAATTTGTTTGGCACCGAGCTAGTCAATTTTTGTATTTCTCAAGACCTTGTGATTTGCAATGGTGCAATGAAGTGGCCAAATTCCAACCGGATGACTTGCATTCATGGACTCGACAATAGTGTCGTGGATTATGTGATATTTGATATCCCTGTATCCAACCATATGGTAAATTTTGACCTTTTAAACAATCGTGAACCCGACTCTGATCATAGACCTTTAACCCTAACTCTAAGCTTTGTCATGCCCAAAAGCCTCATTGAAGAAAATTTCGATAATCAAAGGTACTTGTTTTTTGACAAAAGTAAAGTTGATCTCTTCTTAAATGATTTAAATAGTGATTTACATCTCTTAACTTATAAGGAAAACATCGAAGATGTCTATCATAATTTTACAACAACCCTTTCTATTTCCATTAACAAGTTCTCTATCAAGGTGTCATGTAAAAGGAATAATAGAACAACCAACCCTTGGTATGATAATGAATTTAAAATTGCTAGGAAATCCATTAGGGATGCTTCTAATGATTCCTTAAAGTTTGGTAAGATAAATATGTACATAGCCCTAATTAAAAGGAAAAAAAGGTACTATATAAATAGAAAGAAAAAAATTCTTTTGCACATATCTAAGATTGATCCTAATATGTTCTAGAGGCAAATTCTAATTCGTAAAACTAAAGAAAACAATATGATTATATTGAAGGACTACAATTCCTACCTTAAAAAACTTTATGAATCCCCTAATGTTGTGGACACCATTCCAAAAGTTCCTACAGAGGATGAAGTTCTTTTCTTTAGAAGACATAGAGTTTGCGGTTAAGTGGCTCACAAATGGGAAAGTTAAGGACATTGAAGGCTACCAAGTTGAAAACTTTAGCATCGGAGGGCCTATCCTCATCTCTCACAAACACAAGATCTTCAATTTAGCAATCAAGCAGGGCTTCCCTAAACCCTGGATGCAAATCCTCGTTGTACCTATTTTTAAATGTGGGTATAAATAAATTCCATCTCATTATCATACCATTATGATTAGCCCCACTTTAGTCAAGCTGTACGAAATTATTTTGGAAAAGAAGATTAGCTTATGGCTAAAAATCCACAAAAAAAGAGCTAAAGGCCAGGTCGATTTTAGGATAAATCATTCAACTGTGGACCAACTTGTTACTCTTAGGATCATTTCGAAGAAGTTTTGCAATAACAAAATGAATCTCTTGTGTTGTTTTGTTGACTTTTAAAAAACATTTTGACATAGTTCCCAAGGACAAACCTTTGGAAGAGATAAAGGTTCCTTTCGAGTTGAGGGCTGCTATGACAAGGTTGTATGAAAACGTCATTTCCAAGTTTAGGAACACTGAGGGTTGGTCAGATTAAATTAACTACAATATTGGAGTCAAGCAAGGCTATCTTCTATCCCTGTACCCTTTTTGGCATAGACACTGACAAGTTAGAAGATTGTTTGGAAGAAGTAGGGTGTGTCGGCCCAACTCTCATTGGTATAGTCATCACTCTTTTTCTTTACGTTGATGATATTGTTCTTATGGTGAGGAGTCCCTATGATCTTGACAAGCAACTAAGAACCCTCAAGGATTTATGCTCCAATATGGGTATGTTTGTTAATACTAACAAAATGAAAGTCGTAATAATTAAATCCAAAAATACCACCTACAATACTTTTGTATATGACAACAACAACTTGGAGGTGTTCGACAACACAGGTATTCCAATAGAGGATGGACACCTTCAGTAACCACTCACATAACCAGATCAAAGATCAACACACCGATGTTTTCACATGGTAAAAACCCTATAGGGAAACATCCACGGCCCTAGCCAACGCGGCCACTTGGAGTAGTTTATTAATGCAAAAAAAATATTACAGAGAGATTTTACAATAGAGTTTCTCACAATCAATCATCGACAAATGACCCTCCATGCTCTTTAAATAGAGATCATGGACCAATCAGGAGTTAAGCCACGGATCAATGGTCATTAAGATCGAGGAGAGTATTGACCGTCGGATCACTCTATGTCGGGAACATATCGTGACCGTCGGATTTCCTAACTACAAATGCACACTAATGCATACTAAAGAAACACACTTTTACCTAACGACACATTAGACCAAGTAGATCTTAACTAACTCCTAAGTGTCTAAATATCCTAACATCCCCCCTTAAGAACAACTTGGGATAGGATTGAAGGATTTACAATAGTGACACAATAGGAGAAGGATGGAAGCATTAGAGCCTATCCTCCCTTAATGACAACTTCCTGAACTCCTAACATAGAACGAAGTTTGGAAAACTTCACTTCTGTAAGAGACTTTGTGAAAATGTTTGCAACTTGATATTCTGTAGGACAAAAGAGCACTCAATAACTTAATCATGAATGAGCTCTTTGATGAAGTGCATGTGTAGCTCGATGTGTTTGCTACGTTGATGTTGAACTGGGTCTTTGGCGATCTTGATGGCAATCTGATTGTCGCACCAAAGGCTGGTCAGATGTTGTTGCTCGAATCCAAACTTTGAAAGGATCTGTCGAAGCCACAAGGCTTCCTGACTTGCATTTATCGTTGCTCGGTACTCTGCTTTTGCTAAAGAAAGTGCAATAGCCTATTGTTTCTAACAGGCCCTAGTGACAGGTCATGAACCAAGACTAAAAACATAACCTGCAGTAGACTTCTGATCATCAGGGTCATCGGCCCAATATGAATCAGTGAAACCAACCAATAAAGGAGTCCCCCCTGAACTGTAATGTATCCCGAACTGAACTGTACCAAAAACATAGTGAAGTATCCTTTTAGCTGCTTTCTAATGGATTTCATGGGGTGTTTTCATATAGCAAGAAATAAGACCAACATCAAAGGAAATATCGGGATGGGTATGATTCAAGTATAATAGGATACCAACTAACTGACGGTACAGGGTGGAATCAACTTTGGGAGAAGTACAAGTGGCAGTAAGCTTGACTCCAGACTGGAAGGGAGAAGGGGTTGGTTTACAATCATCCATGTGAAAGCGACGAAGAAGGTCACAAGCATACTTAGACTGGGAAACAAAAAACCTTGCATTGGTTTGAAAAACTTGGAGGCCAAGGAAATAGTACAAAAATCCTAAGTCTATCATTTCAAATTTCTTCTTAAGGTTGGTTTTCACATGGTTTAAAATTTCTGAGTTACTACCAGTAAGGATAAGGTCATAAACATAAAGGAAAAGGATTATGAGATGGCTTCCTACTTTCTTAGTATAGACATTATGATCAAAATGGCATCTAGAGAATCCAGTGGCAATAAGAAAGTTGTCCATTTTGGCATACCAAGCTCGGGGAGATTGCTTGAGACCATAAAGAGATTTCTTAAGGCGACAAACAAGGCTAGAGTCATTCTGGACATAGCCAGAAGGTTGTTCCATGTAGATTTCTTCTTGCAAATCTTCGTGCAAGAAGGCAGATTTAACATCCATCTGGTGGACCTCCCATTTATGTGAGGCAGCAAGGGAAAGAACAAGTTGGATTGAATTCATTTTGGCTACAGGGGAAAAGGTTTCATTATAGTCAATTCCTTCAACTTGGGAAAATCCTTTGGCAACTAACCGAGCCTTGTGTCTTTCAACACTTCCATTTGATGCATACTTAGTTCTATAGACCCATTTACATATGACAAGTTTTCTTCCTTTTGGAAGAGGTACAGGATCCCAAGTATCGTTTTCCATTAAAGAACAATACTCTTCATTCATTGTTGTATCCCAATTTGGATGACCTGAAGCTTCTGCAAATGTCTCTGGATCATGATTTTTTGAAACTTGATCCAAAAGAGAAGAGGCTCGCTGAAACTATGAATGTGTCTAACGTTGATCTGAAGGATCACCGACAAGATTACCAGATGCTTCTCGTGTTGAACGAACCCATCTAGGAAGTGGTGGAGCTGGTGCTAGTTCGAGTTCAAAGGACTCATCTAGAGGAGGGTGAGCAGGCGGAGGTGGATTTTCATCCTCACTGTCATCATCTGAAGAAGAAACCATATCATAAGAAGGCACAAATGTTGAAGATGGCTCGCAGGCCAAAGAAGGCACAAATGTTGAAGATGGATCGTAGGTCGAAGAAGGCACAACCGCCGAATTAGGATCGCAGGCCAAAGAAGGCACAAATGTCGAATTAGGCTCGCGGGCCAAGAGATTTTCATCAAATTTAACATCTCTTCTAATAATAATTTCATTACAACGTGATTGAAGAAGTCTGTAACCTTTGACATCTTCAGAATAACCAACAAATATACACTTCTTACTTTTAGGCTGCAATGCTTTCCTTTTCTCATCAGGAATGTGATCCCATGCTATACTGCCAAATACACGGAAGTGACTTACATCTGGTTTAATTTTAATCCAAGCTTCTTCCGGTGTTATATTTTTAAGAGCCTTTGTGGGAGTGCGATTTACTATGTAATTTGAAAAGTTGATGGCTTTCGCCCAATACTTTAGACTTAATCCCTTAGATTGGATCATACAACTATCCATTTCTTTTAATGTGCGGTTCTTTCTCTCAACAACACCATTTTGTTGTGGTGTATATGGAACAGTGTGTTGCATTTGGATTCCCTGTGTAGTGTAGTAACTTGTAAAATTATTGTTCACATATTCGCCTCCATTATCTATTCTTAACCTTTGAACTTGATGTCCAGATTTCTTTTCTACAAGGGCGTTGTAGGCCAAAAACTTGTCAAAAACTTCACTCTTAAGTTTTAAGAAGTAAACCCAAGTACGTATGGAAAAGTCATCAATGAAAGTTAAGAAATACTTGCACCCATAAAAAGAAGGAGAAGAAAATGGGCCACACAAATCACTGTGAACAAGCTACAAAGGACTCGAGGCGTGCCAAGAGGCACGTTTGTCAAAACTGCCCCGATGATGTTTTCCAAGAACAAAAATGGCACAAACACCATCTCTGCATGAAACAAGAGGAAGACCAATCACCATCTATTGATTACATAGTTGCTGCAATGAGCGATAGTTTAGATAACCAAACCGCTCATGTCAAAGTTTGCTCAAGTCATCGCTATGATCAACAAAAACTGAGGAAAAAGATGATGACCCAAAGTTTTCAAATTTGTACAACCTGGTAATATCATCAGCAATTCCAATTCCAATTGCAAGAACATGCTTAGGATCTTTTAGATCCTTGATTACAACTTGGTGAGGTAAAAACTCTACAGTTTTACCTTCACCTGAATGAGTGATTTGATATACTGATAGAAGGTTACAAGAAACACTTGGAACACATAATACATCATTGAAATGACCATTTTCTACTTGAACTGTTCCAGATCCTTCAACACTAAGGGATCTATCATCACCAACAAATATTTGCTTGGTGTTACATTCATTTAGAGTAGAAAATATGTCTCTATCCTTATCCATATGATAGGATGCTCCAGAATCAATAAGCCACTCATCAGAAGTATAAGTAGAAGTAGAATTTGTATTGAAGGAGAAACCAGAAGTAGAAAGTGCATGTCCATGAGAAGAAGAAGAAGAAGTAAAATCAATACTGATGTAAAATATATATATATTAGATTAAAAATTAAAATCTAAATATCAATAAATAAATTTATTTTTTAATAATAAATAACTATATTTATAATGATGTAATAAAATAAATTTATATTTTGTTTTGTTTTATTATATAATATAATTATTTAACAAAATTATATTTTGTTTTATTATATAATATAATTATTCTTTATTTATTAAAAGATATTTTAATTTATATTTTGTTTTGTTTTATTATATAATATAATTATTTAACAAAATTATATTTTGTTTTATTATATAATATAATTATTCTTTATTTATTAAAAGATATTTTAATTTATTGACTATAAAATTTTAGTTTGGGTGGTTGAACCCTTGAACCCTAAGAATCTATTCTCTATTTGAGTTTGAATAGTATTTTTGAATAGTCTAATTTTTTTTTATCAATCATTGCCTCTAGCTCTGTTTGGAGTTGTATATCTCTTTCTTCACTCCTTTTTTCTAATGATTCTAACTCTATTTGGCTTTTGGCATTTCTCTCTTCTCTTTTTTTTTYCTAATGATTCCATATAATCTTAAAGGATCGGGTGATTTTGGGGGTGAGTTTTTGGAATAGGTGGTGGAGTGCTCATATTGAAAAGAAGAGAAAAAATGTAACAATTATTATTTTGGATTGACTTTAAAAATGGAAAATAATTTTTTTAATTGATAATAATGATATTAATTATTATCTATCAAATCAATTTTTACTCTCAAATCAAATTTTACTTATGAAACTTTAAATATATATGTGTGTGTGTGTGTGTGTTTAATTTTCACATAGATAATAACTATATTTTAAATTAAAATTGAATCAAAGTAAAGTGACTCACCTCATTTCACTTGTCCAGGAGCTCAACCGGTTGAAGAAGAATTTATGAACACACGCCCAAGTGGAACTAAAAACTATTCAAAATTGCAGAGAGCATTCTGAAAATCCTAGAGAAGTTCCCCTCACCTAGAGAAACTAGAGAAATTATTCTCATAAAAAAAAGGTAAAAACCACATAGAAGTATTATTCTCGTATAATGTTAGAAATAAAATATCTCCTTCAAAAAAAGATCTCAACAAAAAAACAAAAATATTTTTAGATTATTAAGATTAAACAACAAAATTATTTTTAAAATAAATAAATTTTACTATGTTATAAAAGTTAATTTCAGAATAAAATGTCATAAATGAGATGTATTTACTTTAATTCAATTTTAATTTAAAGAATCACATGTAATCACTTACCCTCTTAAGGTTTGATAGACCAATTAGATCTTAGTGGACGTTAATCATCATCATCATTATCATCATTATTTTTTAACAAATAAACATAATTGTTTTTATAAATTACATAATATATTGTTTTCAACAATTACACAACCCACAATTATTTATACTTATTTAAAATATCAATGTTTATTTTCTATATATATATATATATTTTAAATTAAATAATAAAATATAAATATCAATAAATAAATTTATTTTTAATAATAAATAACTATATTCATGATGATGTAGTAAAATAAATTTACATTTTATTTTATTTTGTTTTATTATATAATATAATTATTTAACAAGAATATATTTTATTTTATTATATAATATAATAATTCTTTATTTATTAAAAGATATTTTAATTTATTGATTATAAAATTTTAGTTTGGGTGGTTGAGAGATATGACTATTATTTTCTCATGCTCCGGCCTTATCGGCAAGCGTGCAAACCCAGAGAACTCTCAATGTATTACAGCTTTAGAATGACTGCGACCCACAGAATACCCGGATTTTCCCTGTCCAGCTCCCTTGATCTGGAAGCTTATCAAGTAGCACTGGGGCAGTTGTTTAACCCGTAGTGTAGATAGGGGCTAAGGCACAGGATACAGAAGCCTCCTTCTTTGTCTCTTGCCCCTATAAGAAGAAATCGCCCAAGTGCTCACCACCAACCACCCACTTAGTGATATGTTAAATTTATAATGAGTATATTGTTAATTAACCTTCTCTCTTAAAAAAATTTAGATCCTCTAAATAAAAAAAACATAATCATTCTCATAATAATTTTATAAAATAATATAATTAAACTAAATTAAAATAAATTAAAATAAAATAATATAATTAAACTAAATTAAAATAAATTAAAATCTTGTAAAATAAAATAAAGTGTGAAATGAAACAATATAAAAATTCAGAATAGTTGACATGTTCAAATACCATGAAATTAATGTGTTGTTTTCGGTGGGCGGGCGCTGCCGTGTAATTGTTCTTTGAATTAATTACATCACTTTCTTTCTTGATGGGTAAGGAAGTGACTTTACAACTAAAAGGCTCCAATTACACCGTTTGGAATGTGGGAGAGTGCTTTTCGTTGAATTAAAGCAGAAGGGCGTTTGGTAACGTCTGCTATAAAACTAGGTGGCAATATTCTTGCAAGTGGATGCAGTGAATTCATTCTTGGTGGAGCATTTAATATCACATTTAAAGAATATTACTTTTTATTTTAACTGGACTAGATCCAATTTACATTATAATTTTTATATTTTGATAAAAAAAAACTTCAAATAACAATTTTAATAATTTTATGAATGTTCTAAGGTTCTTATTAAAGTCTAATATAATGGTCAGTGTATTATGTAAAATTTGGATGAGATGAAAATGTTTTAAGTAATAATAAAAAATATTAAAAATTAAAAAAAAAAAAAGTTATTTATTTGTTATGGTGTAAAGGTTCTATGTTAAGTTCGATCTTGAGTGAAATTGATATTATTTTTCTTATTAAAATGTGGGAGCATGAAAAGTCTAAAGTCCCTAATATAAAAGGATTTGTCTTGTGGTCAATATGGAACAATAAATTCTACCGCACACAAATTGAAGGTATATATTGTTATATAAAAAGAATGTTTCTCCTCACATTTGGCTTCATAAGACATACCCTCTCAATCAATGCATTTGGATAGAAATCTCATCCATCAATGCTATGAAGATTTATATAGCAATTTGTTATTTTGTGCCTACTAATTCTACTTTTTATAAGATAAACAATCTAGATAAAAATTATCCCTATAATACCCTAGAAGAAGACATTCATAATATGAGGAACAAGGGTAATATCCTCATGCTAGGAGACTTTAAACTGCAACTAACAAAGCTATTATTTTGAGCAATGATTCCAACCCCAATCCTTTCTGGTTAGATGAGGACCTTGTTTTAGCTAATAGCTACAAAAGAAACTTTGAAGACTTGTCCGAGAATTTGTTTGGCACCGAGCTAGTCAAGTTTTGTATTTCTCAAGACCTTGTGATTTGCAATGGTGCAATGAAGTGGCCAAATTCCAACCGGATGACTTGCATTCATGGACTCGACAATAGTGTTGTGGATTATGTGATATTTGGTATCCCTGTATCCAACCATATGGTAAATTTTGACCTTTTAAACAACCATGAACCCGACTCCGATCATAGACCTTTAACCCTAACTTTAAGCTTTTGTTGACGGGCGAAAACGACCGTCCGTCAATTAAGAGAGTGGAACCGGTCCGGGGTTGTCTAATAACCCAAGCCGTTTGGTATGAACCACCCTGACGAGTTTAACGGCTCCGTTGGCCGCTCTGAGGTCTCCTAAGGAAGCCAAAGAGGAATGTTGATCTGAGCTAAGTGATCTAACTAAACTAAATAATCAAAACTAACTATAATAAACAAACTAAAAGAAACTAAATTAAATACAACTGATGAGATAAACTAGACTAAATATACTAATCTAACTATAAACTATTCAAATAAACTAAAACTAACTACAAACTACTCTAACTATTATATATACAAAAGACTAATAACTCAAATCAAATACCTAATTACTAATTTAATTACAATTTATTCACAAATGTGCATTATCTACAATCTACAGATTTGAATGAAACCTGTGAAACTGATGTGCTTGTTGTCCTAAAACAGCGAAGGATAACTCTTTTTAATTTTATGATTTATGAACAAGAAAGTAAGTTAACTGAAATTAGACGATCTAATATATTACTTAACTCAATTACTAACTAATATACTAAGCAAATAATTGACAAACAAACCTAGAAATGCTCCAAATCTGCCCTGCGTATGATGACTCCTTAAGCTGGTTGGAGGAAGAAATTCACACCATTTAGCCCTCAAGCTTCTCGCAAAGGATCAGCTGTACTGC
>ML802659.1:122467-146019 GCA_009831015.1 Picea engelmannii | reverse complement strand
TTTTGTATCCACTTTGACTTATAGTACACTCATCACTTCACTTTATTATTTAAATAATTTCTTCTTTGCAACCACTTTGACTACTTTGACCTTTTGGGGCTTCTAGATGACTCATGAGGGTTCTCCAACTTCACATGGCCATACCTCTCTAACCATGAGGAGTTATGTGACATTACACATACCATTGGAAATGGCATGACATGTACTATCCATGTAGAATATTATTTCTTGGAAATATATCAAAAATCATACCATTATCCATCAAACAAACTTGGGTCCATTACTCAAACCTTTGTGCTACCAGAATTTGCTACCGTACTTTCTTCAAGGGTTGACATCAATGAAAACCAACCCAATTAATCAACAATGAGTGTTGGCCATGGTGAAGAGAAAATGACAAGAAGAGGTGGTAATAAAGGGTGTCTGAAAAGGGTGGGTAGGTCCATAGACAAAAACTCTTACAAGTGATAGATACCACTGTAATCAGTGCGAGAAGGGGAATCCAATGGGATTGGTCCCAAATAAGGGTGTCGGGAATGGGGTTGAGACCACAAGAAAAAGGGAAGAAAAAAATGATAGGGATCATTGCAATTAGGATGAAAAGAGGATTTCAATGGGATAGGTCCCAAATAAAGGTGTCGGGAAGGGGTCAGGACCACAGGGGAAAAAAGGATGAAATCAATGTGATCAGGATGAAAAGATGAGCCCAATGGGATAGGTATCAAATAAGTGTGGGGGCAGGCCCAAGAATTTGTTTAGTTCTACGGAGTATGTGAAGTTATACTTCGATCTGAATAATATTGTAGTGTTAAAATGCCCAAATTCTTAAAATGAAAAAATGTGTAGTAATTTTGCAACCAACATGCATGTGGCAAGGTTGCACGACAAGAAATATTGTATGTTCCTTATTTATTTTGTTTCCATCCCAAGGGTTAGGGTTTTTCAGGGTTCCTACAGACAATGGTTTTCCTTGTGCTATAGCTTTTTGATATACGTGTGGGGTCGAATAGTGGTACTTGGCCCAATATCTCAGGGAACCAACTAAGGAGACTAGATTGTACCCTTAGTCCTACTACCCAATTACCCAGGTACTAGAGAGTATATTCATGAGTGTTGTTCTCGGTGGCACTATAGAAATCAAGGGGGAAATTGATTGATCTATAATGGGCTTCAGGATACCTATGCTATTTTGTATACATGTTTTGTCTAATGCGTTACCACTTGAAGGGGTACCAACAGGGGTTACAAGGGTGTCCAACAATATGATCTTAAGTACCTCTTGTATTTCTTGTGTGTATGCTTCCCTCACCGTGGATTTATGCGTTGAATGACATATCATTGTAGTTTTAAGATTTTGGAATGTGTCTCTACCCTGAAAAAAAATTACCCACAATTCTTGCCAAGGAAAGAGCTCTGATACCTCTTGTTGAATACTAGATCTATTATAATAGAAGAAAAAAGAAATACTGAAAATAATAATAGCAGAACAACACATTAGATATCAACTTCTTTATTATAATAGAAGAAAACATGAATATTGTAGAGAATAATAGAGGGACAACACAATATTTGAAACCACAATATCAAAATAATACCTTTATTGATAGAAAACAATGTTCACTTTCCTCTTCGAGGAGGCAACCTCCAACAAAGCAACACTTTATTACAATAATTCTCAACACAAAACTTCTCATGCCTCCTACTGTTATTTATATAATTCTATCTTATAAAGATCATTCTAGAGGAATATCCTTCTAAAAGCAGAAGCTTTTATTAGGTCTTCTTACATTGACCCATTCAAATTTATTAAATAAGCCTTATTAACTAATGTCGATGATCCGGATTATTTTCAGAATGAAATGAAGCAGATAAATTCAAATGAAATACTCATGAAAAATTCCAGAAACAGAGAATTATAACAATACTTGATTGCTATTAATGAAAGAATTGTAAAGAGACTGTAAAAATACAGAGTGCAAGACTCGCTAGAATGGTGGAAGCTTTATCTCTGAGAAGAGATGTGATGGCTACTCTCATTTGAAAGAATATAATTACAATGAGGCTCTGAAGGCCTTTTTATAATAACCATGAATGCCAAAACCCTAGACATCCAAAAACCTAACCCAAGAATATGAAACGTCAAAATTCATGTGGGCCCCGTTTGGGTAAGATAGTACATTAACTTCCTGGGGTCATAACTTTTGCATATGATATTTGTTTTAGGGTCGTGATAGCCTGTTGGAAATGTATTTTTGAGAATAACGCATTATGTCATGAAAATCTGACTCTGTCTAGAATTTGACGGTGGCATGTAAAAAAACATTATCTAGGGCCCCAAAACGGCCCTCGAAGTACAAAAAGATGTGCTGACATGAAAACATACAAAATAAGAAAGTTGGATTAGGTGGGAGGCCACCAGTATCCACCTGGAAGATGTGTATCTCTTCATACAACCCCAGAAGTGTATAACCCACAATTACAAAGAACTATAGAAGAACGTGTTGAACTAAAAACTGACAAGAGGAGCCAGTTGGAATAGGTGGTTGGCCACCAATATTCACCTGGATCAGTCCTCCCCCCTTAGGAAGAAATGGTCTTCATTTCATTGAGTGCCCAGGGAAGAGGGGAAAGCATTTTCTAGAAGTTGAATCTTCATGAGTTGCATGCCTTGTTGGAAAAGTTGTGTTGCTTCGCCTGTGGAAGGTTGTCACAAACCTGTTGCTGGCGGGGTGGAATATGTTCCACTAATACGTTGTCTCTGGATTTGATGAGGTATTGTGTAGGAACCATTGTAGGTGAAGAAAAACTATCCTCTTTCTCTTCGGCATTGTACTTCTGTTGGATAGAAGGAGTTGAGGCTGCAGTGGTTGTAGTGGCCTTTTTTGCATCCTTTGAACAGACTGTGAAGAGGATGGATTTTGTGGTACGATAGATTACCTTGTGGCACTGTTTTGGTGGAACAATAGTCAGAAATACCTATTGTATCCGATAGAGGTGACCCCCAAGAGTAATAATAACACTACGTGATCGAGACTCATAAACAACATGTCATTTCCACATATATGGTTGGACCAAAACAACATCACATACATAAACAGAGGAAACATCACACACTACCTCATCCTTGAAGGGTTGGATTCCATAGGACAGGCGACACTGTTGGATGACATAGAGATCTTGTCCCTGGTGAAGCCACCCGATGTTGTATGTCTGCAGGTGTGGTGTTGTTGACAATTCCAACTATTTGATGATCTTAGCTGAGATGAGGTTCTTATAGTTGTCATTATGAAATGCAATGGGGTCCCCTTCACCCACATCTATGAATGGAAGAGGTGCTCCCCTTCTTTAGGATCTACTAGTTCTTCTGGTTTAATTTTTGTGTTTGTGACAATAGCAGTGGGGTCTACATCGATGATCTGTCTATTTTCAATATTTTCTAGATCAAATTATGAATCAGGGTTTGGATTCTTGTGTTTGACCTCAACCACCAATGACTGTTTTGAGTGAAATTCATCAGTGTTGTGCCAGGGGATTTTGTGGAATTCACACCACTTCCCATTAATATTCTTCGTCTTTCCTTTACCCTTAGTGTCATGTTTCTTGGACTAGTTGTCTACAAGTTGTTGGTTAGGGTCGTCTTTACCATGCTTTGGTTGTTGCAGATTTGCAGACCCAAATTCCCATTTGTCCTGGTGCCTAAATTTATGTTCAATTTTGACAGCATATTGATAGGCAACTTTGAATGATGATATGTTTAGGAAATCCATTATGGTTTGGATGCACCTATGCAGAGCCCCGCGATATTTCAAAACCATATTTCACTCAGAGTATTTAATACCATCTTGGTGCGCAAGGTATGGAAGATATTAATGAACTCCTGCACTGTTTGGCTCTTCTCTTGCCGCAGTGTGGTCCATCTCATGTACTGGTCTTTATAGTTATCAACAAGATAGTACTGTTCTTTGACTGCATCCACAAAAAAAATCCCAAGTGGGCTCAGCCCCATATATTCCAGATTCCTTTGTGGAACTTTTCTCCCAGCAATTTTCCAACCAATGTTTGACATGGGGGAGAGCCTTGAGGAGTGCGAAGGTGATATTTTCCCTATCAAAAAATTTTTGAACAGAGAAATAACCTTCTAATAGATTTAACCATTTTTCTAGGGCATCCGCATATATCTGACCTTCAAATATCGGAATATCAAAATTAACTTGTACCTTGAAGGGGGAGGTTCCTCCAAAATTTCCATTCGATGAAGATGCTCATGTTGCTATCGGCAGGCGTTGAAGGATGTTTGTGAAATTCTCCATTATTCTGTCCCTATGTCACGCGAGAGCTTGCTCAAGCAACAAGTTAATAGAATTTTTTCTCTGTCATTTTTCTTTTATGCCTCCATCGAGGGTTTCTTGGGCATGCGAGAGTGGTTTTCCTCAATAGCTACAAGCTCGAGATCCAACTGGCTATACTCATACCTCGTCGAGGACATGCGTTGAAAAATGTTCAAGAGCAGCCCACTCTAATACCACTAATCCATATTATTTTAGGAATGAAATGACGTAGAGAAATTACAATGAAATACTCATGAAATTTTCTATAAACAAATAAATACAACAATACTTTATTTCTATTAATGAAATAATTGTAAAGAGACTATAAAAATACAGAGTGCAAGACTCGCTAGAATGGTGGCAGCTTTATCTTTGAGAAGAGATGTGATGGATATGCTCATTCACAAGAAGATAATTACAATGAGACTCTGAAGGCCTTTTTATGATAACCATGAATGCCAAAACCCTAGACATCCAAAAACCTAACCCTAGGAGATGAAACGCCAAAAGTCATGTGGACCATGTTTGGGTAAGTTAGTGCATTAACTTCCCGGGGTCATAAATTTTGCATACGATCTCCGTTGTAGGTGCTTGATAGCCTGTTGGAAAGGTATTTTAGAGAAATACGCATTATGTCATCAAAATATAAATTTTTCTATAGTTTAACTGTGGCATGCCAAAAAAAATTGTTCAGGGCACCAAAACATCCCTGGAAGTACAGAAAGATGTGTTGACATGAAAACATACAAAATAAGACAGTTGGATTAGGTGGGAGGACACCAGTATCCAATTGGAATATGTGTAAAGCTTCATACATCCCCAGAAGTTTAGAACCCACAATTACAAAGAAGTAAAGAATAACGTGTTGAACGAAAAAATGACAAGAGGAGCCAGTTGGAATAGGTCGATGGCCACCAATATCCACCTGGATTAGTCGACCTTTATTACATGGAAATATATTATTCTACCTATGTGAGGGGTCAGGGAGGTTAGGTCCCTAACAAGTAGCCTTTAGTTATGAAGTCTTAATAATCCATTCACCCATCCACATCAACGTGAACATATTTGGTAAAACTTAGCAAAGCATTCGAGGCAAGGATGAGGTTCATGGATCGACATCTATAGGATTTAGGGAATACTTAGCATGACTAGGTTGAGGCACAATCAATAGTTCTAAAAATGGCCATGCAACCTCCAGCATGAGATGCCATGCAACTTCACCTCAATGTTAGTAGATTAAAGATGCCCTAATCACATTCAATGCCAGTAATTGCATATCCTTTGTATACATTCAATAATAACATATCAAAGATGTTTGATTCATGTTGATCAAGAGCATACAGAAGGCATTCAAAGAAACAATTAGATGATTTAATAAAGATGTTGTGATTTGAACCAACCATAGCTCAAACACATCTTGTGGATGCATTCCCAGTATAAGAATATATTGATGTAATCATAGATTCTACGAATCAGTTAGAATAATAGTTATGAAATAGTTATGGGTTTGATTCCCCATGAACCTCTATAAATAAAGAAGGCCAACTCTCATTCAGGGGAGGCATATAGAGAAAATCCTCTGATGTATCATGGTATAGTGTACAAATTAGTGGGGATTCTATTTCTAATTTAAATTGCATTTTGTGATGTGTTAAATCATTTGTATGCTCTTGTAGCTAAATCTTAATGCTCTGCTCTTGAGAGAAAAAGCTCACTCCAATGGAATAGGACAATGGGTAGTTTAGATTATTTTCAATTTCAATTTTAATTGTGTTTTATCAATTCTGTTTTTCCACATTTAAAATTTTATAGATATTTGTTGTATCATGATTTTTCTTTTCTAAAATAGAATTTCAATTCATAAATTGGTTTTTATCAAATCTTTCCAACAACAAGAGTTTTGATCTATGGAAAATGGAAGTGCCTAAATCTTGCAAGGAGATTTCTTGGTGAAAACAGGGTTCCCATTAGCATGATTGGTGTTCAAGTACATGATTACTTCCAAGAGTGATTGAGATAGCTTTATGAAGTGTGGTGATCCAATTTTTTTTTTGTAGAAGCATATTGGAAAAACCAGTGAAATTTAGGAACCTAGAGCCTACAGATGCAGAGCACCATTGTAATGTCCCCGTCTCTTGAACCTCTGCCAGGTAATGCTACCTAAACAACTGTATCTTTTTTTTTCTGCTTTGATACCATTTTGTGACCTTCTCGGCCCTCAACCAACAGGCCAGGAAACATCACCTCAGAAAACTAACATGCTCAAGCATACACATATATATTTATATACATATCTATCTAATGCAATTTAAACCATACATACACATTATATACATACACATATTCTTGTGGAAGCGACACAAACACATACCAATATTTAAAATATGATTTAAGTTCTGCTATCACACAACATAATGTAGAAATAATAGTAAAAGCATACATACAGTAATCACAGACAATTCTAATAACATTATAACTTGATTTCAAGATACACATCATACGAAGAACAGAGAATTGGGTATTTATCTTTTAATAGATGACCACCAACTGTGTACAGAACTTCCATGAACCTCCCAACCTTAGACCACGTTGCTCATCACGCTCAGTAGTAGGTCACCCCTAAGCTGGGACTAAACTCCACCAGGCAAAGGATTCCTAGGCTTGGAAAGGAAAACAGGAAAGTCACATAGATCAAGAGGAAGTATTTTCTCCCAGGAGCCACTTACTCCCACAACCCACAGATCCTCATTCCCCACATGCCTATCCCACCCCAAGAGTGTACACCTTCATTATCACAAGTCCATCNTGGAAAGGAAAACAGGAAAGTCACATAGATCAAGAGGAAGTATTTTCTCCCAGGAGCCACTTACTCCCACAACCCACAGATCCTCATTCCCCACATGCCTATCCCACCCCAAGAGTGTACACCTTCATTATCACAAGTCCATCAGCTGTCCACCTCCCTTCCAAGGCTTCAAAAACAGGTTGTACCGGAAGTGTCAAAGTATTGTAGCTACTACGAGACTCCCTCCAGGACAACTCACTTCCCCAACACACTCTCTCATCTGGAGAGAGTTGCTCACATGCCTGACAACCTACCTCTTCTATCCAGCTCCTAAGTCCAACGTGTAACCTCTGCAGCAAAAACTAGGTATGGACTCTGATAATGACAAAAAGACACACCAGTCCAGAGAAAATGTGGGTAGCAACAACAAAGGCTAAGGTGTGATATGGCTCAGACACTATGCAGTCATGTTGTTCTTTACAGGAAAAATGATTAGCTTCATAACATGGGTGTGCAGGTTTTAGAAGTTGCATATATTGATGATGGAGGCAATGGTTGGTTGTGTCAAGGATTTCCCTGTCTCAGCTCATGCATCAGTGAGGAGTATGGTCGACTTCCATGGTGATGACAATCATGAGAATGGTGAGAGAAACCCCAACAAGATGACTTTCCCATCTAAAAACTGCATGTGCCCAGGTTGACACATGTCTTCTTAAAGCTACATGAGCTCCACTTAACACTCGTTCCCTTTCCCCAGGAACTTAGGAAAACATAGGTTATGTCAAACCTTAGTCTTTAGGAAATAATAATATAATATTATTCCTTTAAAGGTAAGCCCTCTAGCTTAGACCCTATTCCTAGATACATAGCCCCTTCCCTTTCCCTACCTAGTGGAGCTTAGTCCCCCATAACTCTTTCTTCGTGGTCGGTCTACACGCAACGATGTATTTTTTATTAATGATGTGAGTATTTACATATACAAAATGAGGCTCATTAACCTTAGCATCTGGGCTCTCCGGCCTAATCAACACATAAGTCTTCCGGCCTATAATCACTTGGCTCACCAACCTATAAATATAATTACAATTCATCATGGTCTTGGCCTTGGGGTGTTATAATCCCCTCCCCTTATTTTTGCATTGTCCTCAATGCAACTTATTTACACAACAACAACAAGGTTTCCAAAATCTTCAAAAATGTGTGGGTACTCTGCCCACATAGCATCTTCAATCTCCCATGTTGCATCCTCGGGACCGTACCAAGTCCACTGAACCTTTACAAGATTTATGACTCAATTTCATAGTTGCTTGCTCTTCCAGTCCAGTATGCGCACAAGCTTCACTTGCAAAGTGCCTTCTTGCTCCACCTAAATCACATTCCAATCAACCGCATGATTAGCAATGGGTATATACTTTTTGAGCAATGATACATGAAATACATTATGAATAGTCATGGATGAAGTCAATGCAAGCATGTAAGCTATCGGTCCAATCCTTTCTAGGAGTTCAAATGATCCACAATATCTGGCTTCTAACTTGGAATAACTTCCCAGCTTCAGGGAACTTTTGTTGGCTTTCACCTTCAATAAAACATGATCACCCACTTTAAACTCCCCGTGGGTTCTGACATTGTCTGCATATCTTTTCTTCCTATCTTGGGAAGCCTTCAAATTTAGATTTATCTTTAACAATTTCTCTTCCATTTCCCTGAGCAACTCTGGCCCAACCATTTACCTATCAGCTGGGTTGTCCCAGCTTACTGGGGTGTTGCACTTTCTTCCATAAAGTGCTTCAAACGGGCTCATCTTTAGTGATTCTTGATACCCATTGTTGTAGGTAAATTCTACCAGGTGTAGATAATATTCCAATTTAGATGGTTTGTCCATCACATACATCCTTAGCATATCTTCTATCACTTGGTTTACTCTTTCTATTTGTCCATCTGACTCAAGATGATAAGTTGTGCCGAAGTTCATATTTGTTCCAAACCCTTTGAATAACCCTTTCCAAAATTTTGAGGTAAACTTTGGGTCTCTGTCAAATACAATTGTCTTGGGAATACTATGCAATCATGCTACTTCCCTCATATAGAGATCAACAACGTTAGTTTCCTTGTGGGTAGTCTTTAATGGGATAAAATGGGAAGCTTTAGTAAGTTTTTCCACTACCACCATGATTGCATCATGTTGTTTGCTTGTTCTTGGAAATCTTGTGATGAAATCCATTGTCACCACTTCCCACTTCCACTAAGGAATGGGTAATGGTTGTAGAAACCTAGCTAGGTGTCTATGCTCAATTTTGACCCTTTGAAACTCCAAGCATTTGGATATGTACCCTGCAATTTCTTTCTTCATTCCTGGCCAATAATATTGGCTCTTGACTGCTGAAACTATTTTCTGATATCCTGGGTGTCCAGTATAAGGCACATTATGCATTTCTTTCAAAATTGCACTCCTCAATTCAAGAGAATTGGGTACATAAACTTTGTTTCTGTATAAGAGAATTCCATCGATTCCCAATTCATAATCTTCATCTTTCTGTTGCATTTTACCTTACTGCAATTTAGTTACCAATTCCATTATTGCAAATCAACTTTTGCAGCTTCAGAAAATTTTCCTTTAAGATCCATCCGATACATGCTAATGGTTGTAGTATGCAGTTCACGCACTCTCCTGCTAAGTGCATCATCCACCTTTTTCTCCTTTCCTTTGATGCGCTTGATATCAAAGTCATACTCACAAAGGAATTCCAACCATCTACTATGCCTAACATTCAAAGTAGGATGACCAAACAGGTATTTCATACCATTATGGTCTTTCCTCGACCCAAACCTCTTTTCCATGAGATAGTGCCTCCACTTCTTCAAAGCATGCACTATGGCTGCCAACTCCAAATCATGAGTGCCATAGAGCCTTTCGTGCTCTTTCAATTTTCTGGACTCGAAACATATCACAAATCCATTCTGACTAAGGACTCCACCAAGTCCTTATTTATACGCATCTGTGCAAACCACAAAATCTCCATTCGGATTTGCGATCTTCAGAATTGGAGCACTGGTTAACATTTGCTTCAATTATTGGAATATCTCTTCACATTCCTCTATCCATTGAAACTTCTTCCCCTTCCTTTGCAAGGAAGTGATGGGATGAGCTATTCTCAAAAATATTGCAATGAATCTCCTGTAGTAGCCAGCGAGACCCATGAAGGATCTGAATTCTATCACATTCTTATGTGTTGTACACCCTTTAATGGCCTCTATCTTTTCAGGGTCCACTGTTATCCCTTCTTCAAATATGATATGCCCCAAATAGTGAATTTTGTTTTGATAAAATGAGCACTTGCTCAATTTGGCATACAGTTGATTACCTCTTAGTATTTGCAATACCATCCTCAAATGATCCTCATGCTCTTCCTCTATCTTGGAATATACAAGGTTTTCATCCAAAAAGACAATGAAAAACTTGTGTAAATATTCTCGAAAAACACCATTCATTAAGCACATGAAAACAACTGGTGGATTTGATAGCCAAAATGGCACCACTGTGAACTCATAATGACCATACCTTGTCCTAAAGGTGGTCTTGATGATGTCTTTCTCTTTAATCCTTACCTGATGGTATCCTGACCTGAGATCTATATTTGAAAATATCCTAGCATATTTCAACTGATCAAAGAGATCATCAATCCTTGGTAAGGGATACTTGTTCTTTATAGTTACTTTATTCAACTGTCTGAAATCGATGCACAATCTCAATGTCCCATCTTTATTCTTCATGAACAATACTGGGGCACCCCAAGGTGACACATTTGGGTGTATGTACCCCTTCCTTAAAATTTCTTCAAGCTTCATTTGCAACTCCTTCATCTTTGGTGTACTCATTCTGTAAGGAGTTTTTGATACTGGAGCTGCTCCAGGAATCAAATTTATAGAGAAACCAATATCTCTCTTTGGGAGTAGTTCTGGTACCTCCTTGAACACATCTTCAAAATATTCCAGGACTGCATGATCCTCCAGATTCGACACCTTAGCCTTAGGTGCTTCTTCCATATAAGATGAAAATATTTGGCATCCCTTCCTGTAACACTTCTTCAGCTGCATTGCTGAAATTTCTCGAATAGTAATTGCCCTGGGAATTCCTTAGACTTCTCTATGATTTCCTTCCTCATCCGAGAAAGTGAATTTATTTTTATGGCAGACTAATATGGCATGGTGTTGGTCCAACCAATCCATACCAATTAGGCAATCATATGATCCCAAAGGCAACATGTTCAGGTTTTCCTTGGTACTCAGTCCATTCATGCCCACTGGACATGATTTAACCAACTCAACAACCTTTCTCTTGGCTCTTGTAGCTAGCTGCACCAACCAATATTTCCCATGCTTGTTTCTTGGTAATTGAAATATTTCCACTAGCTTAGGATCTATATAGATATGACTAGCCTCCAAATCAATTAAAATAGTAAAGGCATGGTTATTGATCATACCTTTGACTTCAATCATGTGTGATTGAAACTCATCTTTCTTATTGTCCAAGGCTACATAGATCTTTGGTACTCTTCTTCCCATGTCCTCTATCATTTCTGCTTGTTGAACATTGTGAACAGCTCTCACTTTATCACTTATGCGAGACAAATCTCTATACCTATGATATCCTTTACAACCCCAACATTACATATGTATCTTCCTTGGCCTTTGCCCACCTACTTCAGCCATCCTGGGCTCTCTCAAAACTAGCTATCCTTGAGGACTATTTCTGAAAAATGGTGCCTTGTTCCCCT
This sequence comes from Picea engelmannii, assembly GCA_009831015.1. Taxonomy (NCBI): domain Eukaryota; kingdom Viridiplantae; phylum Streptophyta; class Pinopsida; order Pinales; family Pinaceae; genus Picea; species Picea engelmannii. Next base: position 134,128 of record ML802659.1, on the reverse strand, counting down.
TCTTCCTTTGCTCCCTTTTAAACTTATTCTTGTATTCCCAAGATTTTTGGAAAGTATGCTTTTCTTTTTGTTGATCATATAAGCATTTTTCTCTATTTATAGTTTCTTCCATAGACTTGGGATCATCATATTAGATTTTATCACTGATGAAAGATGGCAGCCCACTCAGATGCCTTTGAATATTAACTGTCTTGTCCTTGATGAAAGGGACATACTTATACAACTCTAGATATCTCCTCTCATATTCATCAATGGACATACTTCCTAGCGTCAGTTCAAAGAACTCTTTCATTTTCTTGTCATAATACCTATTAGTTAAGTACTTCTTTTCAAAATGTCTCTTGAATTCCCTCCATGTAACATTCTTCTCTCTGACGTGTTGCACTTGCACAAGTTGATCCCACCATATGGACGCCTTTCCTTTTAGCTGATAGATGGAAATTCTTCCTTCTGCATGAGAAGAGTACTTCTACAGTTGGAAATATTTCCTCATGCCCAACAACCATGCTTCAACATCTTCATCTTTCTTGGGCTCTCCATCAAAAATAGGAGGTTTGATCTTGTTCATATCTCTCTTCAGTTCATCCACTCCATATTTCCTATGTTTTCGGGTAGGGGATGGACTTAAATTGTTGTACATCCTCTTATGGGAATGCTTTTGGGAGTGATGGTGATGTCTGTTACCAATTCCTCCTCTTCTTTCCTCATCAGGGGTCTCGTGACTTCCTGATTTACTGGATCCACTTTCCTTATCCAATTTCTTTTCAATTCTTTCTAGGCTTTGCATCAGCTTCATATTGAAGTCTTCCTATTGCTCCCTGGCTTTCATAATCCTTTTATTATCTGCCTGGTGAATTTAGACATATTTTTGCAAATTCTTAATGATTTTCATCATGCTCACTTCTTTATCTATTTCTTCTTCATTCCCATTGGAGTTTGTTCCTTCAACTCCCAAATCGACATACATTCCTCTAACCTCATTCTCCGAATTGTAAGCATCATGTGCCTCCTCCATTTATCTACAATCTGACTCAATAGAAAGAATATCAGACTCCATTTTCTGTGCGTCTTGGTCGATCAAGAATCCCCACGGCTCTATCTTCGAGCCCTGTTTTGTTCTGCAACAATTTTAGGGCGATAGCCCCTTTTCTGCAACCCTTACTCGTATGTGACCATGGTTGTGCCCAAGTGCTAGGCCGATAAGCGCTTATTTGGAACTTCAAGCCTCTAGATTTGGAACTTTGAAGCTTTGGGCTCCGGAGGTTTTCGCAATCCCCAACCTTCCAATTCCTTGGAGCGCCGAATTGGAAAACTCACGAAGGACAACGTATCAACGGTCCTCGACTTACCAACATTTAATGGCTTATATTTACTTTGGGCTTCCATGACTTTGGAGGATTTCACATCTGCACAACCCAACTCCTGAATCGTGAATCTCTGAATACTTCAACGTCACCCTTGGTGATGTCATTACGTCACATTATTTCGGCGCTATGCAACTTCGGGGATTTTTTCCTCCCATTCCATCATGAACTATTTCTTCCGTAGTGCCAAGCCTTCGAAACTTGGAATATAGCACCATGCATTCCTTATGACCCTCAAGGGCCCCACTACCCATGCTCAAGAAGAGTGCCACATGGTGGAATACTATAAGCGAACACGTGGCCCAATCGGATGGGTGACATGTGTCATGTTCTACTGGAATTTCATTCTTCCCAAGGTTCTTAACTCACTGACACATGGCACACATCGCATTTTTCCACGTCATCCCTGGTGACGTCAGTAGGCCACGTCACTTTAGGACTTTGGGCTTCAAATGATTTACACTTGCATTCCTCAAATCTCCCGAACTCTGAACTTTTGAACTACTTTACCTTTCAAGGTACACATGGTACAACTGTCAACATATAAGGTGGTGGCACGTGGTCCCACATGTCAGATTTTTTTTGGTCCAACAAGCTCGTCAAAGTTCCATTCTGACTGACACGTGGTAGGACTAAGGAAGTCCAGGTCACCCTAGGTGATGTCATCATGCCACGTCACTTTGGAACTTCGGGCTTCCGAAGGTTTTAACTTAGCATAATTTGTTTCTCCTAAACGTTGATCTCCCGAACTGCTGTGAGATCTATTGATCACAATCACTTGCACGCAGATCTGACGACTAAGATCTTTTTTTCACCTCTGCGCCTTACCTCTTTCTCTTGACCCGAACTAACAGTTTTGATCTGTCTTCGTCCGATCCAATGGTCTTGCACTTCTCCCCTGATCTACGATGTAGATCCACTCCGAAACTTCAGAACTTCAGGATTCAACCCCTTTTTCTTATAACACATAAACTTCATCGAAGTCGCAAAGTACAAAGGACTTAGGGGTTAACTTTCATGCACATTTTCTATATCTGACGACTGTGAAGGGTCTGCCTTCTCCTAAACCGATCCTACAACCCAAATTCAAACCTCGCGGCCCAACACAACGATTGTTGTGGCTTCCTTCCTCTATAGGTTTCCTTGAACTGCAATACTTCCTGAGCTTCTGAACACAGTCCAAGTGTTCACACAGTGCCTTCCTGACACTCAGGGACTCTCTGAACTTCGAATTTTGTCCCTCTCAACAACAATTCACTCTCAAATGTTTGCTTCATTAACCACTAACATGGCCCATCCATGCTCAGTGTTGAAACCTTGGCTCTAATACCATTTTTTAATTTCCTCGGCCCTCGAACCTCTGTCGGGTAACGCTACCTAAAAAACTGTATCTTTTTTTTTCTGCTCTGATACCATTTTGTGACCTTCCCAGCTCTCAACCAACAGGAAAGACAACATCACCTTAGAAAACTAACATCATGAAGCATACACACATATATTTATATACTTATCTATCTGATTCAATTTAAACCATACATACACATTCTGTACGTACACATATTCTTGCGGAAGAGACAATAACACATACCAATATTTAACATATGATTTACATTCTGCCATCACACAACATAATGCAGAAATAACAGTAAAAGCATACTTACAGTAATCACAGACAATTATAATAACATTATAACTTGATTTCAAGATACACAAAATATGGAGAATGAAGAATTGGGTACTTATATTTTAATATATGACCACCAACTACGTGCATACCTTCCACGAACTTTCCAAAGTTAGACCACATTGCTCATCACGCTCAGCAGTAGTTCACCCCCGAGTTGGGACTAAACTCCACCGGGCAAGGGATTCTTAGGCTTGGCAAGGACAACAAGAAAGTCGCACAGATCAACATGAAGGATTTTCTCCCAGGCACCACTTACACCCACAACCCATAGACCCTCATTCCCCACACAGCTTTCCCACCCCGGGAATGTACACCTTCACTCTCACAAGTCCATCGGTTGTCCACCTCTCTTCCAGGGCTTCAACAACAGGATGGACCGGAAGTCTCAGAGTATTGTAGCTGCTACAGGACTCCCTCCAGGATAACTCACTTCCCCAACACACTCTCTCGCCTCGAGAGAGTTGCTTACATGTCTAACAACCTGCCTCTTATATCTATGTCCTAAGTCCGGCGTGTAACCTCTGCAACAAAAATTAGGTATGGGCTTTGGTAATGAGATAAATCCACACCAATCCATAGAAAACATGGGTAGCAACAACAAAGGCTAAGGCGGGATATGGCTCAGGCACTATGCAATCGTGTTGTGCTTCCCATGAAAAACAACTAGCTTCATAACACGGGCATGTGGGTTTCAGAAGTTGCAAAGGTCGATGATGGAGGCAATGGTTGGTTGTGTCAAGGCTTTCTCTGTCTCAGCGCATGCATCAGTGAAGAGTATGGTCGAATTACAGGGTGACGATCATCACGAGAATGGTGAGGGAACCCCCAACGAGTTGACTTTCCCATCTAAAAACTGCATGCGCCCGAGTTGACACATGTCTTCCTGAAGCTGCATGAGCTCCACTTAACATTCGTTCCCTTTCCCAAGGAACTTAGGACAAAATAGATTATGTCAAACTTTAGTCTTTAGGAAATAATAATATAATATTATTCATTTAGAGGTAAGCCCTCTAGCTTAGCCCCTATTCCTAGAAGCTTAGCCCCTTCCCTTTCCCTACCTAGTGGAGCTTAGTCCCCCATAACTCTTTCTTCATGGTGGATCTACACGCAACGATGTAATTTTTATTAATGATGTGAGTATTTACATATACAAAATCAGGCTCATTGGCCTTAGCATCTGGGCTCTCTAGCCTAATAAACACATAAGTCTTCCAACCTATAAACACTTGGCTGACCAACGTATAAATATCATTACAATTCAGTAGGGGCTCGGCCTTGGGGTGTTACAACCACATGTCGCAAGCATTAGGACCCTGTGTTGACAATTTAATGATAATCTATTTTATTATTCTTGCTGCAAACAACAAGGTAATTAATTAACCTGCCAAAAAGATAGCATAGGGAATATGTTCAACTAATTTTGAATATTTTAATTGGAAAGAGTATAACTTTTTTCAATTACTTCTCAACAAAAAATCAACCTCTTGTTGTACCAAATTGGTGTATGAAATCTCTTTGCTTTTGAAACAAGACTCTTTGAGATTTGACTATTACAATTTAAGGATGTGTACATACCCTACCCCCTCTGGATTTGAATCAATGTGATAGAATACTTCTCTCAATAAAATCATTTTATACCAAGATAATTTTATCTATTCATTGACAACTCATAACATGTATACTAGGCTCCATAGGTGTTTTTTGTTCTTTTAAAAGGAAGGATCTTTATAAGTGTTTTTTGTTCTTTAAAAGGAAGGATCTTCAATACATATAATATGAATACTCCTAGAGAAGTTGAGAGTTAGTGGAGTCCCTAGCTATGAGATTCTCAGTCAACTAAATGGATCTTAGAGGGAAGGAGGGAAGTAGCTTTGAGATTCTTGGCCAACCGAATGGAGCTCAAAGGGAAGGAAGGAAGTGGAAAGGATCGAGGAACTTTGTGCACTAAAGGGAGATCTCATTTCTTGAGTTGTGCAAGTTGTAAGGAAGAAAGATGGTAGATTAAAATCGTTGTTGGAGTAGAACCTAGGTTTTGGGCTATTAAATGTGAAGAGTGGATAACCAAAAAGACTAGATCTCATTGTGCACTCATAGCCTTATTTTGAAATAACATGCTCTTGAGATTAAATAAAGAGCAAACCTATGAGTAGGAGAAACGTCCTTCATACACAACGAAATAATTATTTTATAAACAATTTTTTTTTTTGTTACATCTTTATGATGTTATTTCCACTCTATAAAATATATGGTTGTTGTTTTACTTGAACAATTACATTCATATTTTAAAATATGTTAGATGCATGCATGTTAAATAATAAATAATAGGTGTGTTGAGCCTTGGTTTATTTAATATGTGGTTTATTTAATATGTACCAGGCTTTTTAATTTTCATATATGTTAAATTATAGGTGTGGTGAGACTTGGTTTATTTAATATGTATGAGTCTTTATAATTTTCATATTAACATACCTGTACGTTACAGTACGTTACAATTTATGTGAATTTCTAACATGTTGAACTTCCATTTATTATATATATATATATATATATATATATATATATATATATATCTCGATCGCATTGATAAATATTTTTGTGAATTGCTAATGTTGAACTTCCATTTATTATATATATACCAAATAGTTCCTAACTTACTTAAAGTTAATGGCCATTTATTCAATAAATTATGGGAAGTGGGACCATTCGAGAACTACTATGTGGAATAATATTGATGAAGTATAATAAAATATGGAAATGCTAACATTATTCCATATGATAGTGGCTAATTTTCTATAATTATTTAACGTATACCTACCACTTCGGAAATATAACAAATTAAAGTAAAGATGGGAATAACACTAATATTCTATGTAAAATAATATCATATAAAAGTTATTTCATATAATCCCTATAATATAATATAAATAAATTTTACGTCTACCATTATCTTTCTTGTGAAGTAAACACATCAGGTTGAATTAGTAATAAATATAGATATATGTATATAGAATTTTTATTATCTTTTATTTATATATATATAAGATAATTTACGTTTATTATTATTTTTTTTCCGGAATAAATATATTAGGTTAATTAGTAATAATAATAATAATAATAATTTATTGTTAAGGTCACGCTCAAGCCAACACACTAAATTGGTGTATAAGATAAATTGGTAAAGTCTACGAAAATATACATACCTTATCCCCTTTAGATTTAAACCTGTAACCTCTTAAGAAGAAATACATATTCTTATATATATATATAACATCTTTATTATCTTTTGACATATATATAAAATATCAATTTTAAGAAAACGGTGGAGAATGCAACTTTATGATAATGTTAATGGAATCGATGATTTATGTCTATTATATACATATAAATATAGATATATGTATATAGAATTGTTATTATTCAACCTGATATATTTATTCAAAAAAAAAAATAATAAACATAAATTATCATATATATATATATATATAATAATTTATGTTTATTATTATTTTTTTTGTGGAATAAATATATCAAGTTGAATTAGTAATAATAATAATAATAATAATTTATTGTTAAGGTCACGGTCAAGCCAGCATATCAAATTGGTGTATAAGACTCTTTTGTTTGTGGGACAAGGAACCTTTTTTTCCCAATGATTTGATTGATAAAGTCTACGAAGATATACATACCTTATCCCCTTTGGATTTGAACCTGTAACCTCTTAAGAGGAAATACATATTCTTAATCATATATATAAATATATATATATAACATCTTTATTATCTTTTGACATATATATAAAATATCAATTTTAAGGAAACGGTGGGAAATGCAACTTTATGATAATGTTAATGGAATCGATGATTTCTATGCTCCGGAATTATTTTTTTAAAAGAGTAGCTGAGGATCCTCTCAATCAGTTAGTCAAAGCCACCCTCTTCCTGCATTGGCACCTGTACATGGTCTAATATTTCTTTAATTACGTGTGAAAATAGCGACATACTCGTGCAATTGGGTGCCACGCAAACATCCGTGCTACAGTTACATTAAACAATCCAGGAATCTTCATTTCTTTAGAGATAAACATCTCCATCAAAAGCTTTTCCAGTACATCCCATATGATAAAAACCCCAAGGGTGGATTTCCTGAAGGAGCTCCACGACAAATGGAATCATATGGGAAGGCAGTTGGGGTGGATATAAATATTATCGCAGGGGCAATGAAGTCCGGCCTCCGCGTCCATGAATATTGTTCAACATATTAATATAATCTGAGAGCTTGGAATCTTGAAATGCAGACTCTCGTACACTGGACGAGTGGCAAGCATGCGGTTACAGCTCAAGGCCCTTCATTTTAATTCGCAGTTATTGAGGAGCCCCTCATCATCTCATGGGCATTTATGTGAGAAGAATCAGGATCCTGACCCTGACTGATCTGATTCCTGAACAGATAGTGAAAAGACGTAGTTTTCATTTTCACAAGTCAACAGATTTTAAATAATCCAAATCTATATCGAAATCCCGTGAGTCCTCCTGCTTGTTTCAGTCAACAACCGTCCTTGCTGCGGCCAACTGTAGACGCGGCCTCTGTCGTCAAACTTTGATTATATATATAGTTTTTTAATACCTTCAAGGTTAATCTATCAGAGTTATATATATATATATATAACTCTCTGATAGATTAACCTTGAAGGTATTAAAAAACTATAACTCTCTAATAGATTAACCTTGAAGGTATTAAAAAACTGTAAACTGAATGAAGATTTACAAACAATTTATATTTTTTTTGTTTGTTAGTTTGTTGATGACATGCAGGATTAGCCTGTGATTTGAAAAATCGTTATTCAGAAACACCTAAGTCTTCAAAATTACTTGGAGATTAACATCATGGAGTGCCTTAACAACACATTCCTTCACAGATTGTCCTATACACCAGAAATTACAAACAAATCATACTTAATACACGAGATTCACAATTTTAAGTAATTTAATCCATTGCTGAAAAATATTTGGTTAATTCCCTTAAAAATTCAAGTTTTCATCAATCTCAAAATTTTAAAAAATATTAAACATAATTTATTAAATTGTTTAGTACAGTGATAATTATAATAAATATATGAAATTATTATATTTATAATTATATAACATTTTCCACAGGAAAACAGAAAAAGATGGTAAAAATATTCATGCCAGAGCCCCTGATCAATTCTAAGAATAAGTCAACACGTAACTTAAGAATAAAGCTCATGACAAATAACACTTGGTACTGTATTACTTCATCAGTAAATGATAAAATTCTCCGTTACAGGTATCAATCCCTTTTTTATCAATACGGTGGGAGTGATTCATTAGGAAACCATAAAAAACTTTCAGATGAGATGGAACTTTTTAGTAGTAAATCAAAATTCAATGGAATTATTTTTACTAAAATTTAATGTGTTTTTTTGGTATTTGGAAAAATTCAATGGAATTATTTTTACTAAAATTTAATGTGTTTTTTTGGTATTTGGAAAAATTCAATGGAATTATTTTTACTAAAATTTAATGTGTTTTTTTGGTATTTAGAATAGGGTTTTGTTTTTATTAGATTAGAGTTTTAAATAGGGTTGTTTAAAGATTCTATTTTTTTAATTTTTTTTATCAGAATTAGTGGAAACAAATTTTGGCAAAATCACTATTTTTTTTGTTACTTAAATTGTATTTTTGAATGTATAAATGGATTCAACATTGTGAAAAACCTTCAGGGCAGTCAAATTATACAGACTCAATCACTTAAATCTGGAGTTCCAACAATTTTTGACAGAATTTCAAAAAAAATTAATGTAAAATTATACCCTTAAAAACTACAAAAAGTCAACTCTATTTAAAATGGATAACAGTGACATAGCAGAATAGTCTTCTACACCTAAGAACAAATCAAAATCAAAATATAAAATTATGATGAAAGTTCAAATTTCTAATAAATCTTATATAATCATAACCAATAATTGAGGCTTTTTGTCCTATGTTTATCTTTTTACCTTTTGGATGTTTTATGGTAACTTTTTTGGTTTGATTTTGCCTGAAATTAGGTGATGAATGGTTGGATCTGCATATTTGAGTGGCTAAGTTAATTCGAGTATTCAAGGGGGTTTTTCAGCAAGCTGAATCCATTTATGCATTGAGAAATGCAATTTAAACAACAGAAAATAAGGATTTTATCCAAATTTACTTATCCAAATGCCTGCCAAAAAACCGAAAAAACAAAAAATTTAACAAAACCTAAATTGTTATTGGGTTAATTGATATTGAATTAAAGTATACTTATATTTCATGGGAAGAAATCTGAGAGCTTGACCTCATCGATCCAAATAAACTAATGCCAACGTTTTACATATGGGTTTTTGCAGTTCAAACAGCAAAATCGGATTCTTTGATCAAGCTGTTCAGATATGTTTTAGATCTGCTAAAGATGCTGATGAGATAAAAGGAAATAAAAAATTTAACTACACTAAAAATTCAGTAATATTTTTATATTATATTTATTTAAAAAAATTAGTAATATTTTTATATTATATTTATTTGAAAACATGGTATTAGTTCAATTGGTTATAACTTATTACCCAAAATACCATATAGAATATAGAGAAACATGTCTATTGACTTTTGAGAAACAAAGTGCTGTACAACCATCTTCTAGAAAAACATTGGTTATGCAAGACTTTTACAATACTCACATAAATTAAAAAAAATAAAAATAACATGAAACCGCCACAGAGAAACAAAATGCTGTACAACCAAAAAAAAAAAAGTAACAGGAAACAGCCACAGAGAAACAAAGTGCTGTACAACCATCTTCTAGAAAAACATTGGTTATGCAAAACTTTTACAGAACTCACATAGATCTATCTTAACCGATATTAATACCTGGAAATTTCATCTTCTCAGTGCTTAACCCATATATTTTAACAGCTGGAAGTTTCATCTTCTCAATGCTTAATAATAGAATCTGGATTAAGTTGACAGACAGGTGGTCTGCAACCAACCACCATGATAAGCTGCAATATCCTCTTTCACACATTATATATTCAGATGATAAACTTAAGCTCTGTAACCGAATCTGAATAGATACTCAATCTGATAAAGCAAATGTATCCCCAAACTCGTTTTTTTATGTCTATAGCTACATTCGACACTGCATCAAATTACAAAATACCCATCACTAAATTATAAAAGAGAGGCGTACGACACCTACTTTCTGTTTCCAATCTGCAGAGATAGATATATTAGCATCCTATTGCAGAGAGATTCTGCTGTATTTATCAGATTATTCGCTATCTATCCATACATATATTTTGATGGGAGAGTCCATGGCCTGCCTGCCCAGGATTGCAAGACATGGTTGGCTCCTGTAACTCTTTGAACCCATTTGTTGGGGTCAGTTATGTAACGGATTAGGACCCGTAGGAACCTTTCTCTTTTCAGCTCCAAATCTGCCAGACACTTCATCTGGTGCATGTCTGCATGGCACATGAGAACAATATTTCTTTGTACCAGCAGATGCATAAGGGGGCTGAATGTTAGGATAGGCTTTATTGCTACTCATTGCTTCCACAGAGTTAGCCGATAAGGCCACCAAAATATACAGAACAGTAATGAAAGAAAGTACTGCCCCCATCTTGCAGTAATTACATCCTTTCGCCATTAGAGAGAAATCCAAATCGAATCAAGCTTCCTGAATACACTTAAAATCCCAATGTTTTAGATAATAAATCCCTGCATTGACTGAGACTGAGAATAGCTCTTCTCTTATTTTATTACAAAGCTTTATAATATAGATTTTACAGAGCCGGATATGCTAGCATATCTGTTATAGAATTATTTTTACTGCATACATAAATACCTGTCTATCCTATAACGCCATCAGAATCATCTCTCCCGTATATTTGCTTCAATCATCAGACTTCCTCCTGCTTTTATGGATGGAAGGCGCATGGCAGCTTCCATCGAATTCAAAGATATTTGAAACTAAAATTCACTGTGGCGGAGCGATGGCGTATTCTTGAAGCGTTAGTTGTCAATCTCCTGTGCGAGGAAAACGCCGACCACAGGCCCATTAGCGTTGACAAATACCCTACAAAACAAAAACCCTGGAATTATATTAATTGAAGTTACGTAATAAGGTTTTATATTGGCCCCCAAACTTTGAATTAATTTTTCCTCTGTTACGTTTGTAACAGTAAAGACAGGCCCAGCATGTCCTTCTTCCAGTGGATCTTTGCTATTGACTTATATATATTCACTCTAGTAGCCTCCAGCAACATGCCACATAGCCGTCCATGTCATTGCGCTCATCATGGTCCACATCCACGTCATTCTTATCTCCAGTGTCCACGTCGGCGTGATATGGTGTTTTGATTCTTGCTTCGCTTTCTGATATCTTGATGTTTAATGTTTCAAGATCTCCTTATCTGTTTTTGAAGACCAATTGAAAGTTCCAGTCCATTAACAACTGTTGTCTACTCTAATTGCATAGCTCTCAAACACTCGTCACCTTACTTTATTCATGGATATAGACATGGTAGAAAAAATCAATTATATTAACATGTGTCGATGGAATATGGAACTTTGCTTA
>ML802659.1:104279-122336 GCA_009831015.1 Picea engelmannii | reverse complement strand
TAAGATGTAATGTTCATTTACCATTTCTCTACAGTTTACCATTATTTCTAAGATGTAAACAAAATATAGATATTTATATTTCTCTACAGTTTACCATTTTCATTAAAATGCTTTTTTAATATATAGAATTACCTCTTTCATTTTAGTGATCATTATTGTTAGATAATAACAAGGTTTTACTAATATTTTGATTAGTTTTAATTTTAATTTTCCAATTGCATGGCCATCATTATATTAAAAAACATAAAAAAAAAATAGTAATTTATCTCCATTAACCCCCTTTTACTCTACAATGGTCGGTGGAATGTCGGCATTGATAAAAACCCTTCGCTTATGCGTGCCACATACCTTTGGCATAGAAATAAATTCCCTCATATAAAATACTTTGGTGAAATCATTATTAAAACTTACACACACGGTTTTTTCCTTTTCAAATAATTGAAAACTGAAAGTTTATTTAATGATTAAATGCATGTTGTTTACGTCGATGGGAATCCTTATGGTCGACGACGATTAGTTGCGTATCATCCCCTTACGTATCTTCATAAAACTATAATATCATCATGATTAATTATTATTATATAAATAATAAAATATTATAAAAATATGAAGTTTTATTAAAAAATATCTTTAACGATATTAATATATTATGGAATTTTTATTAAAATATATTTTTACATATAATATATTCTCTCAATTGTATTTGAATTTATGATCTTTTAAAATAAAACAAATGTTCCTAATCACTAAGCTATATTGATATATATTCTATATTTATTTATAAATATATAATATGTAATTTCATTGATGAACTTTAAGATATTATTATATAACAAGCGATTCAATAAATGTTAAGGATTTATCTCTCCATATATTATTAGGGATAACCTAATTTTATTCACTAAAATTATCATACAATTATATTAAACCTAATAAATTTGTATAAGTATTTTTTCTCAATTACATATATCTAATTTAAGTAAATAAATCATAAAATAATAGAAGTATTTTTTCTCAATTACATATATCTAATTTAAGTAAATAAATCATAAAATAATAGAAATATTTTTTCTCAATTATATAAATAATAAAATATTATAAAAAATATAAAGTTTTATAAAAAAATATCTTTACATATATTAATATATTATGGATGTTTTATAAAAAAATATTTTTACATATAATATACTCTCAATTGAATTTGAACCTATGATTTCTTAAGACAAAACAAATGTTCCTAACCACTAAGCTATATTGATATATATTCAATATTTACTTATAATATGTAATTTCATTGATGAAATCTAAGATATTATTATATAACAAGCAATTCAATAAATGTTAAGGATTTATCTCTCCATATATTATTAGGAATAACCTAATTTCATTCACTAAAATTATCATACAATTATATTAAACCTAATAAATTTGTAGAAGTATTTTTTCTCAATTACATATATCTAATTTAAGTAAATAAATCATATAAAAATAGATTTTTATTTTTATTTTTTTTAACTAAAAACACATTTCTACTACAACATTACATGGAGGAGACCTCCCTTAAAGGAAACCAGCTCTCCATCCACTTAAGTATCTTCACAATTTTGAGACCATCCATTACTAAATCTATCCCAACATAGGAAAATCAAAGGGGTATAAACCATACTAAATGCCTACAACTATCCATGATACTAAAAAAGCACAAAAGAAAACAAAAGTAGACCATAAAATCAAGTATTTTGAGAGGGGCCATTCTCCTCCTCTACCACCTCTAGAATAATCTCAGTATCCTTATCTTCCTCCTAGGTGACCTTTGTATATAGAGGGTCTTCACTAAGCACAATTGGGTTAGCATGGGTTCCTATTGTACTAGTTGAACCCTCTGTCTATTTCTTGTTTCTTGGATCCTCTATCACTTGTGAAATTAAGATCTCGATACCAAAAAAATATTTGCACATAGCTTTGAATTCCCCTTCAAAAACTCTAATAGTATGGATCATCATTTGTTGCTCTTCCTTATTTTTTTCAGGGCCCAAGATATTAATGTCTTCATCATCCAATAGGTTTCCATTATCCTAAAGTACTTGGTATACTATCTCCGAGAATGGATTGGTTCCTTGAGCCATCCCTCAACTTCTTCCACAATTCTGGCACTGGATGTCACCCAACGCTTGGCCCTAACCTCATCCTCCAACACCGCCATTTCTTGTTTTTTCGAAGATGAACATTTTTCTTCATAATTCTGCTAAGCCTCCCATGCATCTCTCTCTTCTTTGGTTAAGAAATTCTCTACCCTGAAGGTTGAGGCCTTTCCTTCCTTCATCCCCCTCCCCCCTCTCGGGCTTTGGATTTCCTTACATTCCAACCTCTTCCAAATTCGTTACCCATCCTAATTCCAAAAGACAACCACAAAAAAACCACGAGAGTCATGTCAAAACAAAACAACACTATGGATAGGAACAAAAAAAACCCAGGAGATAGGAGCCCATTAGGAATGGGAAAATCCCTTCACTTCTTCTCAGTCACGACTAACCCTCTCAAAGTCTCCCTCTAGTTCAAGCACATGGACCTTGCCAACACACACCACATAGATAGAGCACTGAGCACACATAACAACAAAGAAGCTAAATGAGGTGAATTACCTACAACCCAAAAATTGAGTGCTCTATAACTTAGACAGACCAACTACCTTACCTATGCCATTCTCTTCTCTGGAGTGACCAAAAACCAAACATGAACTTCAAATAGATCAACTCAAAAAATAACACATCGCCTCCCAAATTGTCCATCATTTTGAATTTGTTCCAACTTCCCCTCAACATAAAATGATCACCTCTCCTCTTCTATGTCTTCCCTCCACTAAAAAAACCATTTCTAAGCCTCCATTGAAGACACAATTTCTAAGCATTAAAACAAAGGTTTGTTCATTGTACCGCTCCCCTGTGCATTTGTTAACCATCATCAACATACTACAAGATATGGGGAAGGTTGTGCCTCTCCTTATCACCTCCATCATCCTCCTATAGTGGCTCAAGATTATTGTCTACTATGAAGATTACATCCTCTTTATTGCATGGCAAAGTGGCATCCTAACACGACGTGTGTGCATCCTTGGCCCCACCCAATTCGGATGTTGATTTTCAATCTCATTCAGATGGTTACACTCCTATGTGATTTGACGAGGAATGGTTAAATATATTCTTTGTTTTCAAAGAAATCTGCGAAGGAGTTGGCTTACCATCGGACATGGGATGGTATTATCACTGGTGTTTGTCTAATCAGCTCCGCTACTCGGTTCAAGCCTAAAGATAATCTCCAATTTGTCCAAATATTTTCCGGATTCGCCCCATTACCAATCCTTCGTAGGGAAGAGATAAGCAATTGAAATTCCCCTTTCAATAATCACACTCATAAACATAGGGTTGATTACTTTAATAGATATTTCATCGTTAAGAAAAGCGTGCATACGTTTATATAGAATTATAGGAATATCAAATATCAATGTTTCTATATTATAACATGTATAATGAAGGTAATTAACAGGTTAGAACAATAGTTTGCTACGATTTTTTCAATGAAGGATTTGGATGCTGCAAAGCAAATCCTTGGAATGGAAGTTATGAGAGACAGAAAGAAAAGAGAATTAAAATTATTAGAGAAAAAATAAATTAAAAAGGTGTTGAATAGGTTTAGAATGAATGATTATAAGCTAGTGAGCACACTTTTAGTGAATCGTCTCAAATTATCTTATGAGATGTGTCTTAAGACACTTAAAGAGAAATAACACATGGAAATAATATCTTATTATTCAACATTTGGGAGCCTTATGTATGCCACGGTATGCACAAGATCAGACATTTCTCAAGTAGTGGGAATCATCTGTAGATATATGAGTAATCTATGAAAAATTCATTGGCAAGCAATGAAATGGATTCTGAGATATATGAAGGGCACATCAGATCATGTATTGAAGTTCAAAGGAGAAGATGCACAATTACAAGGATATGTAGAATCATGCATGGTTGTTGACTTAGATCGAAGATGCTCTACAACAAGCTATGTGTTCACATTGGAAGGAGCAATGGTCAGGAAGATGTCTAGGTTATAGAAGGTGGTGGCTATTTCCACAACTAAAGTAGAGTATTGCAATCACAGAAGGAGCTAATGAGATCTTGTTTTTGCAAAGGATATTGTCTGAATTGGTTAGTGTTGAGGTGGTTAGATTCCCAATTCTCAATAGTATTGATTAAACCCAAGGATGGGGTCCAATTAGACTCCTCCTTGTTTGGTATGGAATAATCCTCCAAGTGAATGGTTCTACAATTGTTTGATGGGATTTAAAAGTTTTTTTTATTTTGTTCTTTCCATTCTTTTTTATTGTTTTATGGTTTATTCCCATCTACTACAGAAAATAAATAAATAAAAGAGTTCGAGGAAGTCTATGCTAATGATAACCTTTAAGAATAGTGAATGGAAACTATCTGAAGTTTTAAATTATTGAAGAAATAATTCTATTGATAACTCATTACTTATCTGATATTACCAGGAAAATAGTAGTGAATTAATAACATAAAAGAATGACTCGTGAAACAAAACAACAAGAAATAATTCTACACTATCCCAAATAATAAAATAGAAGATTAACTAATAAAGAAACAACCATTTACAAAAATTTTCCATAGATTATTCAAATGCACAAGATAACTTTAAAAGTACTGACATTCTTACTAGATTCATAAAATGTTTACTCAAATGCAGAATATTCCACCATGAATAAACACACACAGATTTGGTAAAAATCGTCTTGGCTTCTTCCGAGCTTCGGAATTAAGCTTCAAAATAGTTCTCCTCCAATTAACTCAACATTTCAATTACAAAAACCATCGTCTTTGTTTCCTTGGTCGGTCCATCTATTTATTACAACCTATTCACTAAACATAGTAATGTTATTTCAGGAAAAAAATTGATAAAAAAAATTAAAAAAAAAATGTCATGCTAAGAAGATTCATGTGCACTGGGTGACTAATCCATTGCATGTTTTTTATTGTACTCTGCCCATTGAGCAAACATGTCCTCACACATGTGCATGTATGGGAACCAGTGTTGATCCATTGGAGAACTAAGTGTCTCCCTCATCTCTCTAGAACGTTGCATGTACTTGTTGATTTGGGAATGAAACACTCAAGCATATCGATAACTTTAACTTTGGCACCCATATACGTGTTTATTTGATTCGCTCCACAATACTTATTGCCCGGATACCTTCTTCAAATTTTTTATCACGTCTTCAAAAATCATCCATTACTTCCTCCAAATCTACGAAGTCATTTAGTAACCCAAACTTGGGAAGTTGAAGGTTAATCATAACCTTGTTGATCTTCTCACATGACCTTAGGCACTTTGTCTACCAATAATACATTCTATTTTTAGGCTCAATAGATAAATGTACCCAATATTGTGTGGCCCGATGCATCCTTTTGATGTTGTCATCTGTCAGAATCTTGATACCATGTTCCTCATCCCCCCCAACCTTGTTTTATATACTCTATGTGATCCAATGTTCTAGCTGCCCTTTCACTCTATTTAGGCATATATTTATAGGACACACCACATAATAGAATTTATTCAAATAATTGACAATATTTGATCTAAGTGAATATCGATGGCCACCCACCTTTTCCAACTGGCTCAAAACAGTTTTCTGGCAATTTTGACAATTTACTATTTTTAGCAGTTTTAACTTTTGGGGCCATTTTGAGGGCCTAAATGAAGGTTTTTCGGGATCAATATTCTCAATGATATCCAAAGAAATGATTGATCCCCCGAAACTAATCTCCTTTATGATACCTTTCCAATGGGATATCATATGCCTAAAACGGAGATCGTATGCAAAAGTTACGACCTCGAGAAGTTGATGTACTAACTTACCCAAACGGGGCCCACATGAATTTTGGCGCTTCATCTCCTAGGGTTAGGTTTTTGGATGTCTAGGGTTTTTGGCATTCCTGTTTATTGTAAAAAGACCTTCAGAGCCTCATTGTAATCATCTTCTTGCGAATGTGAGTAGCCGTCACATCTCTTCTCAAAGATAAGATGCCACCATTCTAGCGAGTCTTTCACTCTGTGTTTTTATAGTCTCTATACATTTCTTTCATTAATAGAAATTGTGTATTACTGTATATCTTTGTTTATCATTTCATCTCTGATACATTTATGTTATATTATTGAATATCTGCGATATTTCTGTGAATTTCTTTATTATATCTATGCTCTCATTTCGTGCCGAAAATAATCTAGATCAGTGGTATCAGAGCAGGCTGCTCTTGATCGTTTTTCAGTGCATGTCCCCGACGAGGTCCGAGTATAGAAAGTTGGGTCTCAAGCTTGTCTCTCTTAAATAGAATCACTCTCACATGCCCAATAAACCCTCCATGGCAAAAGAAAAGAAAAACGACAGAGCAGACAATCCTATAAATCTGTTGCTGGAGTAGGTTGTCATGCAACAGAGGGACGAAATGATGGAGATTTTTTTCCACATCCTTCAACGCCTGCCGATAGCAACAAGAACATCTTCATCAAGAAGCCACTTTGGAAGCACCTCTCCTTTCAAGTTACAGGTTAATTTTGATATTCCCGTATTTGAGGGTCAGATAGATGCGGATGCGTTAATGGTTAAATATGTTAGAAGATTATTTCTCTATTCATAATTTTTCCGACAGAGAAAATATCACCTTCGCACTCCTTAAATATCTCCCCCATGTCAAACATTGGTGAGAAGCTTACTGGGAGAAAATTTCCACAGAGGAGTCTGGAATATATGGGATCGAGCCCACTTGGGATTTTTTTGTGGATGCGGTAAAGGAACAGTATTGCCCTGTTGGAAACTATGAGGACCAGTACATGAGATGGACCACACTACGACAAGAGAGGGGCCAAGTAGTTCCGGAGTTCACCAATACCTTCCATACCTTACGCACCAAGCTGGGTATCAAAGACTCCGAACGACATTTGGTTCTGAAATACCGTGGGGCTCTACACAGATACATCCAAACTGAAATGGATTTTCTGGACATCTCATCACTCAGTGCTGCTTATTGATATGATGTTAAAATCAAGAAGAAATTTAAGCACCAGAAAAAACGGGAGTTCGGGTCTGCAAATATGCAACAACCAAAGTATGACAAAGAAAACCCTAACAAACAGTCTCCCGAAAACTAGTCCAAGCCACAGGAGAATAAGGGTCACGGGAAGACAAAGAAGGACACCAAAAAATGATGCGATTTCCACAAAATACCCTAGCACAACACCGATGAATGTCGCTCAAAACAGTCATTGGTGGACAAGATCAAAGACAAGGATCCGAACCCTGATTCAGAATATGATTATGAAAATATTGGTAAGAGACAAATCATCGACGCAAACCCCACTGCTATTATCGCGACCGCAACAATTCAACCAGAAGAACCAATAGACCCTGAAGAGGGGGAGCGCCTTTTTCATTCACAGATGTGGGTGAAAAGGACCCTGCTACATTTTATTGTTGATAGTGGAATCCAAAAGAACCTCATCTCAACAAAGGTCATCAAACAGTTGTGATTGTCGACAACACCACAGCCACAGCCAGACAACATCGAGTGGCTTCGCCAAGGATGAGATATTCGTGTCAGCCAGTAGTGTTGATTGTCATACGACATCCAACTCTTCAAGGATGAGGTATTATGTGATGTTGCCCCACTGGATGTCTGTGATGTTCTCTTGGGACACCCATGTATGTGGAAGCGCCATGCTTTTTATGAGTCTCGACCCCACAATGTCATTGTTTCTCTGGGGGGTCATCTCTACAGAATACCAGAGGTAGTTTCGACTATTGTCCCACCTAAAAAGACTCACAAGGTATTATATCATAATACAAAATTCAGCTTCTTCACAATCTATTCAAAAGGTGAACAAAAGGATACTGCAACCACTACAGCCTCGACCCAAGCACCTTCTATCCAACATAAGTAGGTTGACAAGATTGTAGAAACGTGTAAAGATTCCTTCTGCACAAAAGAATCTCATGTATCCAGACTAGTTAAAAAGGTCCAACCCTTCCAACCACATGCTCATGATAGTCTTCCACAAATCGAGCAGCGCGACATCTCCAGCAAGGCAAGCAACTCACCAAGATTCAGATTTAGCAAACGCTTTTTCCTCTCCCCTGGGCACTCAAATAAATGGATACCATTGCTTCCTATGGAGGGAGGATTGATCCATGTGGATATTGGTGGACACCCACCTTCCAACTGGCTCAAAATAGCTTTCTGACAATTCTGGCAATTTACTATTTTTAGCATTTTTAACTTCCGGGGTCATTTTGAGGTCCTAAATGAAGGTTTTTCAGGATCAAGATTCTCAATGATAGTCGAAGGAATTATTGAACACCCAAAATTAATCTCCTCAATGATACCTTTCCAACGGGCTATCATACGTCTAAAACGAAGATCGTATGCAAAAGTTACGACCCTAGGAAGTTGATGTACTAACTTACCCAAACGGAGCCCACATGACTTTTGGTGCTTCATCTCCTAGGGTTAGGTTTTTGGATGTCTAGGGTTTTTGGAATTCTTTTTTATTGTAAAAAGACCTTCAGAGCCTCATTGTAATCATCTTCTTGCGAGTGCGATTAGCTGTCACATCTCTTCTCAGAGATAAGCTGCCACCATTCTAGTGAGTCTTTCACTCTGTATTTTTATAGTCTCTGTATATTTCGCTCATTAATAGAAATCGTGTATTACTGTATATCTGTGTTTATGGTTGCATCTATGATACATTTATGTTATATTATTGAATATCTGCGATATCTTTGTGCATTTCTTTATTATATCTTTGCTCTCATTTCGTGCCAAAAATAATCCAGATCAATCTTCTTCACAAATGCATCTCAAATCAACTTATACTTGTTTTGTTCTTTTGAAAATTTTGTTCTTAAGATTGGAATGGCTTGAGTAGTATCCTTATAGTAATCCACTTGATGCCTGAGATATTCTTGCTCTCTCCTCATATCATCAACTTCTCTTTCTTCTACTCTAGATTTATCTATGGTGGCATGTGATATAGTCATCTCCACTCCCAACAATTCACTGACTTGAGCCTTTTTTATATCGAACATGGTATCCTCTAATGTTATTAGTATAGCATTGTCTATTGTCATTTTCCTTTTCCTTTGCATTCTATTTACAAGTGATTTTATTTTCCTGTTATAGGCAATGGATTCTACATCAGCCACCTCATCCAATGGATCAGGAATCGGTTGGTCACCCCATGAAAAAATATTCTCTAAACTCCCTAGAGCATGGAAATGTTTAGTGACTAGTGCCTTACCTTTATCCACAATTTCTTCTCGTCTTTTAAATTCCTCAACCTCCATGTCTATTATTTGTTCTTTTCTTGGTTGATCAACTCACTGGCATAGTGTCCTTGTTTGTTTATGTACTTGTCCTATCATGGTGTCTATAACTTGCACTTGGTTTAGTCGATTACCTTCCTTTTCTACAACCATATATGCCCATTTCCAGTCATTACTAGGTACCTATACTACATATATCAGAACATTTTCCTCAACAGTGGTTTGAATAGGGGTTTGTGCCTCTAACATAACTTTGTGTATTGTTTCTTACTACTCGTCTCTAATCTTATACATTTCACTAAATTCCTCTTTCCTCTCCAAATCAAGGGTTTCACCAACTACTTCTTGTTTCTTATTGGTTTTGGTTCTAGTGAAATATGTAATTGATCCCTCTATGGGTTTAAGTGATGCTCCCTTGATAGCTTCCTAAGTTGTTTCTTCAATATTTGAGTCTCGAGATGTTTTTTCAACATTTGGAACTACTTCATTTACTATTGGGAATTTTACCTTTACTACCTCCTCATCATCATTCTTTGTTAGATCAAGTATGCTCTGAGGAAGGATTTCTGTAGAATGAACATCCTTTGATGAATCAATGGGTTTTCCTACATCTAGTTTGGCTTCCTTCATTTGTTTGGATTTCTATTGTTCTTCCTATAATGTTTTTTTTCTCATCAATTCTTGATTGACCTTTTCTTCCCTTTCTTTACTCCTTTTCTCTTTTAGAACCTTCCTTCTTTGTTCTTCTTCATATTTCCTTCTCCTTTTTTTTGCTTCAAATTTACTTCTTCTTTATTCAAGTTCTTCTTGAGGAGCATCTTACACCCCTTTCCTATGAAACTCTTCTTCTCTTTTTCATTGAATTTCCTACTCTTAAGATACCTTATTTTGTTCTTCTTTGATGGACCGATTCTTGGCTTCTGCATTCAATAAAATTTCTTCCACTATTATTTCTTCCTCTTCCTTTCTTTTAGCTATCACACTCTGTTCCATGGCTACAACACTCTATTTCATAACCTCTATTTGTTCACTCAGAGAGAGATTTTTTAATATATTGGTATTTGGATTATCCTTCCTTTCCAAAAGCTCATTCTATCTCTTTGCATTTTCAATGAACACTTCATTGTACCCTTTCATTATAATTGTACCCTTTGTCTCCTATATATACACCAAGGAGACCTAGTCTTAGAATCATTTTATCTCATCTCATCTTGTATTATGAATTGGATATATTGTAAAAGGAGGTTTCCCCCTCAAAGTTTATTGTGTTCATTTACTTTCAATCATTTTTAAGGCATTGAATCATAACATTTGGTATCAAGAGCATCGATCCTAGGGTTTTGTTGCTTCAAGTGAGCCATCTTGGAATTTTTACTATAGCATTTTTTTTCTGGAATTCTTCAAACAAAAAAATTTGGTGGTTATTTAGGAGACATATCATAGTACCTCTAGTAAAAATTTCAGGTTTTTGTTCATTATACCTTCAGAGATATAGCCTATGGAAATTAGGATTTTTGACTCATCTTGAATTTAGTTTTAAACAAGTCATATTGGGATTTTAGATATAACCTTTTTCCTTGGAGGTTTCATATATTGAATTTTTGTGGAGATAGAGGAGACATGTCATAGTATAGGTGGTCAAAATTTCATGTTTTGGTTCACAATAATTTTGGAGATATAGTCCATGGAAGACAAGGTTTTTGATTAATATTGAAATCAATTATCTTGGCATTTTCCCTGTAATTTTTTTTTAATGAAGTTTCAAAATCTAAAATTTTCACAATCCTGAGTTGAAATAGTTAAATACACATGGAAAAATTATAATATTTTGAATCATTACACTTTATGATATATTTCCTGTGGAAGTTAGGGTTTTGCACAAGTTATTTTCTGGTAATTTTAAGATTTTTTTATCTGGTTAGTAAGATCATTTTAAAAACAAAATTTAGAGACATTTTCTAGCATTTTTAAATAATAGAGGATCTATCATTTAGTGGGAAAAAATGTTGTTGGTGAAGAATACACATATGAAATACAGAAGGTTTCACGTGGTTACTCAAAACCATTGTTTCACCTAGTTGGAAGCCTTTATAACCCATGTTGGTACCCCTTTGAGTAGTATTGCATTAGAAAGCACATACAGACAAAAGATCACTTCCACATACCTTTGGGTATATAGGAAATCCCCTAGGTATACTTGAAACTAGCCTTAGATAAGATATACAACCATCTTTTTTCTATAATACACCGAGAATAACACTCGAGGAGACTGCTCTCTAGTACTTATGTAGTCAGGTAGTACAACTAAGGGAATAGTTGAGCCTCTTTAGTTATTTCCATGAGATATTGGGTTGAGTACTATTGTTGGACCTCGCAGGTGTATCAAAGATCTATAGCACCTAACACTCCCTCATTCTTAGGACTCAATAGCCCTTTTTCATGGCTCCAAAGAAAGATGCAAGACTTACTTCAACAAATAAACCTCCATAAAGCTCCTCAATGACTCATGAAGAAAATGAGGAGATACAAAACCATCTATCCAAATTGGATAGTCAAATTAACAAATTGAATGATAGGTCAGTGAAAAAGGCTGATTCGATAAATACTCAAATAGAAATAGAAAGAAATATGGAAGAACTGATGGAAAGGAAAATGGATGAAAATAAGGAAGAGATGAAAAGAAATATGGAACAAATGGAACATAATATTATAAAAGCCTTAAATGGGAGGTTCCCTAAAATTGATAAGGTTTTTGAAGGGACTCATGAAAATAAAGGTAGTGTTTAGGTTGAACAAATTTTCAATAATATAAATTTTCTAGGGGGATTTAACTCCAATAATGGAGTTAATTATGGATGGTCTCCAAAAGGAGTAAACCTTCCCAAGGTTGAATTAAGGAAGTTTGATGGAACAAAGGTATTTACTTGGGTGAACCAAATAGATTAATATTTTGAACTACATAATAGTATGGATGATAAGCAAAGGATTCACATAGAAAATTTGAACTTTGAGAATAAACCATATAAATAGTATCAATGGGTAGTTAAAATGAATCCCCCTTCTTATTATTATACTTGGGGTTTATTTACAAGAGACTTAGAAGCACAATATGGGAAAGTTTGGGAACATGACTACTTCAATGAATTGACAAGACTCAAGAACTTAGGTGATATTGAAAATTATAATTCAAAATTTCAAGTGCTCACCACAAGGCTGGATGACATAAATGATGAAAATTTGTTGGAAACTTACATGGGTGGATTAAAAGAAGACATTAAACATGAGATTTTCCTAAAATATAATGGAAATCTTATGGAATCTATGCAATTTGTCGTCATATTCAATCCAAGAATAATCCTACACACAAGTCTAGCATTGGATCATATGCATGAAGTAGAGATCGTTTTGGGGTTCATATGACAACCATACCTCAACCGATAAGGTTGACACCTCAACAAATGGATGAAAGAAGAGAAAAAGGACTATGTTTCAATTGTGACAACAAGTATAGTAAGGGGCATAAATGCGGTGAGAATAACTTATTCTACATAGATTATGAAGAGGAAGAATATCAAGAATTGGAACCATCACATGATCTAGATCTATAAGTTACTACTCCAATGATATATTGTCATGCATTGGCTGGAATCAATACTCCAAATGTAATACCCCTAGGTTGAATCCCAACTGTAATGTAAATGTAATTGTATATATAGGTTGGTGATCCATGACACACAAATTTTGGGTATAGTGAAGCAAGCATGAACCAAGGAAAGAGTGTGTGCTCGTTTCTTAACTTTGTGTGCACTTGAGTAAGTGCATGAGGATTTTCGTGCATGTGAACCAAGCGAAGAGTGTGTTTCGTTTCACAGCTTTGTGCACACCTAGGTAAGTGTGTGAGGATCGTTTTAAAGTGTGCACTGGACCATGTATATAGCCATGATATTTTGGGGCTGAAGAGCCTTTTGTATATATGTATATTGAGGCCAGAGTGCCTACAGGGTTATTAGTCCTAGAGAACCTGGATTGCGACAAAGGCCAGTGCACCTATTTTTCTAAAATGTAATTGCAATCAAGTATTAATAAAACATATCATTGCACACAGACCAATCAGATGAAAAGAGAGTAGGGTCTTAAAACTCCACTAGAATGGGAAAGGGGTGTGAAGCTTAAAGGGAATATTTTAATAATATTTTCAAAAGTGCAATTATGGGATATGTATTTATCATAAGTTCCTAAGGAATGGGAATGGGTCACCAAGTGGAGCTAAGTTATCTCTTAAGGTGAAAAGTGTCAAGTTATAATCATGCAAATATATTATTGGTCCTTAGTGTATTTCAGGGAAATTCGCTCATTCCTTCATCATGAAGACCAACTTTCATCTAGAAGGCATCCCTATCTAGTTGTAACTTGTTTCCATCACATAACCATATGCTTGGGAAGGCTTATGTGTGATTGAATAGGCAGGTTGTCAAGCCCGTGTGCGATTGAAGAGGTGGGTTTTCAGGCCCGTGTACTATTGAAGAAGTGGGTTGTCAAGCCCGTGTTGGTTGAATAAGCATGTTGTGAAGCTCATGTTTGTTGAAGAAGTGAGTTTTCAAGCCCATTTTTTCGAAGAAGATGGTTGTAAAGCCCGTGAGAATTATCTCCATAAGAGAGAGTTGTTAGGAATTGCTTTCCCAAGGTGCCTAGTTGCAGCTACAAGGTCTTGAGACTTCTTGTTCGGCCTATTGTTGAAGCTCTTGAAGGAAAGTGGGCAGTCGAAGGACTATTAAGAAGAGAAGGGGCACACTTCTTGCGGTGGGATAGGAATGTGGGGAATGAGGGACTGTAGTCTATTATTTAGGGTTGACACCTTTGTTTGAGTGTTTTGACTATGGATAGACCTTATCTTGGATTAGGAATCATTTTCGCAGGTGGAAATTTATCCCTAGCTCACGAGTGACTTGATGTTGAGAGTTTTTGAGCCGTAGAGTCTATGGATGAGAGGAACGTCTGAGGTCTGTGCGCAGTTGGTGGATTACAAAAAAAGATAAGTGTCTTCTTCTGTGTATTATTCTCTGAGTAATGTGCATATACATGTTAAATATACTATGTGATATATATATATATAACCCATGCCCTGCATATGTATATGTAGGGAATGGGTCATGACAGTTTATATGTGTTTATATATTTTTAACATGTGAATGCTTATGCTATCATTGTTTATGGAATTGATACATCATTATGTTCGGTTGTTCATATATTGTTAGCTCTACATAATTGTTGCAGATGTAGAGTGTGGTAGTTATTAAGTGTTTCCTGTTAGGTAATTTCTCGGTAACAATTATGGAATTCTGAGGCAAGGCTTGAATAATCGTGTGTGCAAAATGGTATTAGTTTGTGCATGTGAATGGGACATATCTTGTGCGCAGCATAGGAATGGTTTCCTGTGTGGTTGTATTATGATTTATTTCTTCTATTATAGTCGTTATCTTGTTAAGTAACTTCAGCAGTAATTGTATGGGTTCTAGCGCAAATCTAGAAATGTTGTGTATGTTAAGGGAAAATCGACGTGTCCAAAACAATGATGGTTGAACACATAGATTTTCTAAGACATATTTGTTGCACGTGGTATGAGACCGATTGTGCACACTAGGAAAACTTAGCGGCACATAGAACAAGGCCAGTTGTGCATGATATTGGTTTCAATGAGTTGCTTTCACAGAAGAAAGAATTGATATCTGAGCTTTATATAGAAAATTTGTGGTGGTGGAGACTTTACAATGTGGTAATGAGACTGAGTTGGAGGATGGATACATCACAACGTGGTATCAGAGCTAAAATTTTGATGTGACATAGCCTTTGACCATAGCTGGGGACATTACAAAGTAGTAGCAGAGCTCTTGGTTCAACATTGGACTTGTATGGGCCAAATATCCACATGAATTTGGCAAGGCAGGCATTTTTATGATGGTCGCAGGGTCGCAAGATGAAAATATGGAAAAATCAGTTGAGTGAAGAAAGGACTCACGTGCACTAAGAATTGGTGTGCAGTGTCTGCATACTGAATTTTAGCACTACGTGGTACAAGACTTATGGTGTGTGAAAGATATCAGTGCATGGATTGTACGCACTGAATATTGGAACTGCAAGGTATAGAATTGGTACAAAACATGTAATATGGGAGTGCATTATGTGCGCGATGAATATGGACGCCATGCATAATTTATGGGTGCGTACATAATAATAGTGCGCAGAGCGTGCACATTGAATACTAGTGATGTGCAGTGAGCGCGCATTAAATACGAACATCGCACAGAGCATAATCAATGGTGCTAGTGCGTGCATGTGGAATATTGGTGCTTTGTGGGGAAGGATTGGAGATGAACATTGAGTATTGGGTGTGAGAGGGTGCACAGTGAATGTTGGTGCGGCATAGAGCAAAGCTGTAATTTGTGTGGAATATTGGTGTGCGACACAAAAGTTGTGTGCACTAGATAATGACACGTAACCCAAAATTTGAGCATGATAAATATTAGTGCCAATATAAAATTTGTGCACACTGAATACTGGTGCATTATATGTGCACTTGGTATTGCATATTTAGAGCATGTGCGCATGATGGATATGGGTGTTTAAGACATAATTGGTATACATGCAAGCTTTGAAATAAAGAAAAGGAGAGAAAAGAGGACGAAAATTTCTAGACGAAGGAGTCCAAATATTCACTCAGAATTTTGAATTAGGTTGTTAGATTCACCAAGAATCAGAAGAAAGGATTTTGATACACGTATGGAACAAAAAGTGCATAGTATTTATGGTTTTCATAAACTATTTAGTATAACAAATCTTGTTTCCTGCACATTTTGCAGAGTTAATAACAATTGATCAATATAGGATTAACACATAGATCAGAAGCATGAAAGATGAACAAAGAACCTATAGCCATGAAGATGAGGTCAGAGGGATGTATGAAAATGTAGGTGGTGAGGGTACAGATTCAAATGGACATGGAGAAGCCAAGGAATAAAGCATGAATTTGGTAAAGACCATAATTTTTTTGCAAAAGGACATCCAAATTTATAAAGCTAATAATGATAGGCTTATGAAATCCATGGAGGAACAAGATGGCTTCAATATCAAGTTGCTACAAATCTTGGATACAATTGAGAAAAATATGGATAAGGAGACCGAGTCAAGAAAATCGAGGAGAAACGGGTCTCATGATGAGAGAAC
This sequence comes from Picea engelmannii, assembly GCA_009831015.1. Taxonomy (NCBI): domain Eukaryota; kingdom Viridiplantae; phylum Streptophyta; class Pinopsida; order Pinales; family Pinaceae; genus Picea; species Picea engelmannii. Next base: position 105,727 of record ML802659.1, on the reverse strand, counting down.
AAAAACAATAAGTGTTGATAGGTATCACCATCACTCTCCAAGACATTCAATTGGGAGAGCACACACTATTTCAATCCCATCTCCTGTCAGGAAGCATAAGAGGAGGTCTAGGATGGATGAGGTACAAGGAGAAATGAATAAGATTAATCCTCCTACTTTTGATGGTGAGCATAAGAAGGATGAGGATGTGGAGAATTGGCTACTCGTCATGAGAAATTACTTTCAGTTACATAATTAATCTTCAAAGGAAGAAGGGAGAATTCCCATCTACCAGGTCAAGGGAAAAGCATCAATGTGGTGGGACCAGTTTGTGCAAGTACAACATATTGATGAGATAAAGGTTGCAGAAAAGCCCGAAGATTCCTTCTGCACATCGTCCTCTCATGTATCTCGACTTGTTGATAAGCCTCAACTGCAACAGGTTCGTAACAGATTTCCACAAACTAAGTAGCGCGACGTCTCTAGCAAGACAAGCAACTCACCAAGATGCAGATTCAACAAATGCTTTTCCCTCTCCCCCGGGAACTCAATGAAATGGAGACCATTGCTTCATAAGGAGGGAGGATTGATCCAGGTGGATATCGGTGGCCACCCACGTTTTCCAAATGGCTCAAAACAGTTTTCTGGCCATTTTGGCAATTTACTATTTTTAGCAGGTTTTAACTTCCGGGGCCATTTTGAGGGTCCAAATGAAGGTTTTTCGAGATCGAGGTTCTCAATGATAGCTGAAGGAATGATTGAGCCCCCAAAATGAATATCCTTGACAATACCTTTCCAACGAGCTATCACACGCCTAAAACGGAGATCGTATGCAAAAGTTACGACCCCGGGAAGTTGATCTATTGACTTACCCAAACGGGGCCCACATGACTTTTGGCGCTTCATCTCCTAGGGTCAGGTTTTTGGATGTATAGGACTTTTGGCATTCCTGTTTATTGTAAAAGGGCCTTCAGAGCCTCATTGTAATCATCTTCTTGCGAATGCGAGTAGCCGTCACATCTCTTCTCAGAGATAAGTTGTCACCATTCTAGCGAGTCTTTCACTCTGTATTTTTACAGTCTCTGTACATTCTCTGACTAATAGAAATCGTGTATAAATGTATATCTTTGTTTATGGTTGCATCTCTGATACATTTCTGTTATATTATTGAATATCTGCAATATCTCTGTGCATTTCTTTATTATATCTCTTCTCTCATTTTGTGCCGAAAATAATCCAGATCAGTGGTATCAGAGCAGGTTGCTCTTGATTGTTTTTTTCAGTGCATGTCCCCGATGAGGTCCGAGTATAGCAATTTGGGTCTCAATCTTGTCTCTCTTGAAGACAATCGCTCTCGCACACCCAAGAAACCCTCAATGGCGGAAGAAAAGAAAATCGACGGAGCAGACGATCCTATCAATCTGTTGCTTGAGCAAGCTCTCACGCGACAGAGGGACGAAATGATGGAG
>ML802659.1:83597-98456 GCA_009831015.1 Picea engelmannii | reverse complement strand
AACTCAACGCAATGGATACCATTGCTTCCTAAGGAGGGAGGATTGATCCAGGTGGATATCGGTGGCCACCCACCTTTTCCAAATGGCTCAAAACAATTTTCTGGCCATTTTGGCAATTTACTATTTTTAGCAGGTTTTAACTTTCGGTGCCATTTTGAGGGTCCAAATGAAGGTTTTTCGAGATTGAGGTTCTCAATGATATCCAAAGGCATGATTGATTCCCCAAAATGAATCTCCTCGACAATACCTTTCCAACGAGTTATCACACGCCTAAAATGGAGATCGTATGCAAAAGTTACAACCCCGGGAAGTTGATGTACTGACTTACCCAAACGGGGCCCACATGACTTTTGGCGCTTCATCTCCTAGGGTTAGGTTTTTGGATGTCTAGGAATTTTGGCATTCCTGTTTATTGTAAAAGGGCCTTCAGAGCCTCATTGTAATCAACTTCTTGCGAATGCGAGTAGCCGTCACATCTCTTCTCAGAGATAAGCTGCCACCATTCTAGTGAGTCTTTCACTCTGTATTTTTACAGTCTCTGTACATTCTCTGACTAATAGAAATCATGTATAACTGTATATCTTTGTTTATGGTTGCATCTCTGATACATTTCTGTTATATTATTGAATATCTGCAATATCTCTGTGCATTTCTTTATTATATCTATGCTCTCATTTCGTGCTGAAAATAATCCAGATCAAATACTTAACCAAACGTTACTATGATAGGAAAATGAATGCATTCTTTGAACTGAAGCTCGAAAGTATGACCATATATGAGTATGAGAGGATATTTTTAGAGATATTCAAGTATGTTTCTTTCATCAAGGACTAACAAATTAAGATTCATAGGTACTTGAGTGGGATGCCATCATTTATTAGTGATAATATACAATATGGTGATCTCAATACATTGGAGGAAACTATAAGGAGATCCAAGTTTCTTTATGATCAACATAGAGGAAGACCCAATTACAAAAAGGCTTGGGAAGACAAGAAGAAAGGAAAAACAGAGTAGAGGAAGAAGGGGGTCAAGCCACCATTCTTCAAAAAACTAATTTAGGGACATCCAACTCCCAAGGAGTCTAGAATGACAAAGGAAATGTGGAAAAGACCAAGGTAGAAGCCAATGAAGTGTTGGGGTTGTGAGAGAGATCATATGTACAGAGATTGTCCTCAAAAGGGTGAAAAAGTGACCATCGTTCACAATATACAACAATTTGATACAGTGGAGGACATGGGAATAAATCTACCTGAGATCTACACAACCTTGGATAACAAGCAAGATGAGTTTACAATAGTGCCATTTAGGTTGTCAAATGCACTAGCTACCTTCATGTGTTTAATTAATGGTATTTTCAGAGAATACTTATATAAGTTTGTCATTGTATTTTTGGATGACATACTTATTTAGTCAAAGTATGAAGAAGAACATGAGAATCTCTTGAGGATGGTGCTTCAAGTATTGAGAGAACGTCAATTATATGCAAATTTGAGCAAGTGCTCATTCTACTAGAGGCAGATTCATTATTTGGGTCATATCATTTCAGAGGAGGGGATAACAGTGGACCCGAAGAATATAAAAGTCATTGAAGGATGGTCAAAGCCAAGGAATGTCGCAAAGATGAGATATTTCATGGGACTTGTAGGGTACTATATAAGGTTTATTAAAGGCTTCTCAAAGATTGCACACCTAGTCACATTCTTGCAAAATAAAGGTGTGAGATTTGAGTGGAATTCTGATTGTAAAAGGAGTTTCCAACACTTGAAGAGTTTTTTGACAAGTGCGCCAATTTTGAGAATTGTTGATCCTAATGAAGACTTCTTTGTGTGCATTGATGCATGCAAGGAAGGGCTCAATGGAGTCCTTAGTCAGAATGGGCATGTGGGATGCTACAAATCAAGGAAATTAAAAGAGCATGAAAGGAAGTATGTTACTCATGATTTGGAATTGGCAACCATAGTGCATGTCTTGAAAATGTGGAGGCACTACCTCATGGGAAGAAGATTTGAGTTGAGAATAGATCACAGTGGTCTAAAATATTTGTTTGGACAACCAACTCTAAATTCTAGGAAAAGTAGGTGGCTAGAATTCCTCAGTGAGTATGACTTTGATATAAAGCATATCAAGGGTAAAGAGAACAAGGTCAATGATGCACTCGTCAGGAGAGTGCATGAGATGCATGCTACAACCATTAGCATGTACAAATTAGATTTGCAAGACATAATGTTAGAGACTACAAAATTAGAACAACATTATGTGGAAATAAAGGCAAAGCTACAACAAGGTATTTTGTAGCAGAAATTTGAATATTTTAAGTTAAAAGAGGATGAAATCCTCATGTACGGGGGCATAGTATATGTACCATATTCTTAAGAGTTGAAAAATATACTATTAAAAGAAATGCATAATGTGCCTTATGTTGGGCACTCAAGCTACCAAAAGACAATTGTAGTTGTCAAGAAACAATACTATTGGCTAGGTATGAAGAAATAAGTGGTTGATTTTATTGTCGGGTGTTTGGAATGTCAAAAAGTCAAGGCTAAGAACAACCACTCAACTGGTTTACTGCAACAATTTCCTATTCTTAAGTGGAAATGAGAAGTTATCACAATGGATTTCATCATTAAGCTGTCCAGAACAACCAAGCAATATGATTCCATCATGAAAGTGGTGGACAATCTAACCATTGAATTTCACAATTTATATTAAATCTACTTTTTTTTTCATATAAATTTTTTAAATTGTAATTTTTGTTTTTTTTAATTATAATATATATTTTTAAATTATATATATCTTTAATTAAGTCAAAATATTATATCTATTAAATAAAAAATTAAAATTCATCATACATTACATTATTTTAGTACTTCCTTTAAAAAATTTATTTTATTATTATTATTATTTTTTAAATAAAAAATCTTAATAAACGTGTTGATTTATTTTATTATTTTAATAAAAATAATAAAATATAACAAATATAATAATATTAAATAAAAAATTTGAACCTCAATCAATACTAATACTATTTGTGTAAACTATGTTTATGAAAAAAATACTAATACTATTTGTGTAAACTATGTTTATGAAAAAAATATGAAGAATAAAAAATTTATTTCATACTCAATACACTATAATCATTTTCCATATTTCCATAATTTTGAACCATATACTAAGGAAAAAAATTAGATTTGTAAAGTTGTAATAATAATAAACATAATTTTGAACCGTATATTATGAATAAAAAAATGAAGTTGTAAAGTTATATTAATTTAAAAATATAAGATTATAAATATATATAATTTAAGTGGGTCTAATGGTTAAGAATATGTGTTTTTTCATAAGAGTTCACAAGTTCAAATCCAAAGGGGGTAGGGTATGTATACCTCTGTAGATTTTATCAGTCAAAATCATTGGACGAAGAAGGTCTCATACTTCATTAAAAATACCATAATGAAATTATGACACTAATATTATAAGTGGATGTATTGTCATTTATTATTTGGTAAAGATATGTGCAATAAATAAGAATATACAATAAAATATGTTATTTGGTAAAGATATGTACAATAAATAAGAATAGGGCTTAATGGTTAAGAACATGTGTTTCCTTCTAAGAAGTCACAAGTTCAAATCCAGAAGGGGGTAGGGTATGTATACCTTCGTAGACTTTACCAGTCAAATCGTTGAGCGGAGGGGATCCCTTGTCCCACAAACAAGGGTCTCATACACCAATTTGATGTGGCTTGGTCGTGATCTTAAAAATAGATTATTATTATTATTATAAAAAAATATGTGATTTGTTATTTGATAAAGATATGTGCAATAAATAAGAATATACAATGAAATATGTAATTTAGTAAACATATGTAATGAAATATGTAATTTAGTAAACATATTTAATTTGTCATTTTGTAATTTTACATTATTTTCTTATTTTGATTCTAAAAATAATATTTTCATACATTTGTTTCTAAAGAAATATTGTATTAAAAAATGTTGTATTAAATGAGAAGTTTTCTTGAATATTTATTTTTAAGAAAAAAAAAATCTTAAGGAGGTGATTTTTTGTTATTATTATAATTAAATATAAATATTAACTAGGTGATTTTGGTTCCTCTAGTTAGTTATGCTATTAGGAGTTGAAAGGTAAAAGGTAAAGGTAAATATGGTTGTTACAATAGTGGTTAAGAGTTCATTACTTATCATGAGTCAGATGTTAAAGTTAATGACTTAGAACCCATGATTTAGTTATTTGTTCATAGGATATGGGTAGGTGGGGAAGGGGAAAGGGAAGGGGAAGGGGAAGGGGAGAGGGAGAGTGTGTTAATGGATAAGACATGTGGGATTATGGTTAGTGGGTTAGGGTTAGGGTTAGTGGTTTAGTTTTTAAACATGGTCAATAAGTTAGTAGGTTACTTAGATATGTTAGTTGTTGTTGTCTTTTGTGGGGGTATCGGACCCAAGGTTTGGTAGGCTTTATGAACAAAAATTCCATAGGCACCAACATATTCAATCTTCAAGGACTCAAGAAAGTTTCAACCGAGACTCCATGAGAATCACAAAGACCAAAATTATTGTGTAGGATGTGAAGGAATAGCACATATAGGAAGTATCCATTAACTAATCATTCATTCATTCAGAACTACAATAAGATTGTTGTGCATCATAATATAAATAGTCATACACTCAAGCTATAACTCATCAAAATACAAAGATAAATGTGCTTCGTATTTCATTCATTAAGTTCAAAGGCATGTGGATACGTTCTCATAAAATAGATGCCAAATCCTTCGAAAGAAACGTCAATGGAAATCAAAACAGATATGTTCCATGTGCTAACATCTTTCTCTCATTAACACACTACCTATGATCATCAAAAATGGATGCAACAATAAACTTCGAGCTCTAGTTCAATTGTCTCTTGCGACAGTTCTCTATCTACACTTTCTTACCCTAGTGACCAAAAACCCAAACCATTACATATGTGTATCCATCCCCCCATATCTTTCATGGAATGTGGAAATCATAGTCAACTTGCCATTTCATCCAAAACCTCGACATGACCAATCGGGTTGTTACAAAAATAGTTATAAAGATTATAGAATATAATCATGGATCCGTCCTGCCTATGATCTCTTTAAGTCCCTTAAGAGCACTACAAAATGGGTTTGCATGCATAGTATCTCCTTGGATGGAGCAGATGATAAAATTTAATGTCGCGTGGTGTATCCTCTTTGGCGTATGCATAGTGCTGACTTGTGGAGTGTACACGGCTTCTGCAAAACCTTAGGTGCCAACAATTGTTATGTTATGTCTATGAGTTAAGTTCCCAGGGTATGTCAATGGGTTAGGTGCCTAGGTTAGGTTAGTGGGCTAGTGATAAATTAAAGAAATGCAAAGATGATGAAACAACATCTCTAGGTAAATCCAAAACCCACTATTACGAACATTGATCCTCTATAGATCTCATTAAAGTATGGATCAACCCAATTTAATCTTTAGATAACAAAGAGGATCCACCAAGGTGTCATATAATATCTAAACCAATCCTAGATGGTAACTTTAAATGAACCATGTTAATCATAACATGGTTTCTTTGATATACCACCCCTATAAAGAAAATCATGTAATGACACTCTTTCCAAATAAATTTTTAAGGATCCATACTTATATTGAAGTGTATAAACCTTGGCGAGTCTTACTAAATGTTAAAATAGAAACCATGAAATTTTTGAAAATAGTTTTGTAGAAATATTTAAATTTCAAAGGACTTCATATAGTTTCTAGAAAAATTGAGTAATTTTTAGAGTAAAACACTTATATCCTCTAAAATTTAGGTTAATCATTTTAGAAAAAAATGAAAATTGACAAATCTTTTTTGACAAAAAATATAAATAAAAAATAATCTAAATGCAAAATTTAACCTCAAATTTTTTCCTTAATCCTCTTTCACTTTAATATTAACAAATATCATTCAGTATAATTCTTTTTATGATTTATATCTATTACTACAAATCATTAAAATATTAAATAAGCGTCGGTTCCTATAACACAAATGGATTCAAGGTTTGGTGAAAATTTCATAATCTAATGAATTGGATGGATCATCCTGACTAGTAAGTAGAAACAACCTTTCCTTATAATAAAATTTTACACCATATTAATAATAATAATTACATTTTTTTTTTTTTAACACTACATTTTATATTAATAATAATAATTACATTTTTTTCTTAAACACTATTTTTTTGGGGGTGATGTGTGTTAGCCTTGAGTTGTTGTTTTGAGCTCTCTTTTATTTTTCCAAAAAGACACGTATAGTTTTCTCATCTCTTTTTCCAAAAAACATATGGGAATGGTCTTTATCTATCTTATATTATAATATATAAATTGTATTATATTAATCGTGTTCTAGAAATATCATTTTAAAAATCTTAAAGTATTGAGCAATTGCCTCCATATTTAAAAGTCTTAAATAAAAAATTATGATCTTCAAAAATTCAAATGGGCCAATAGTTTAGAAACATCATTTTAAAAATCTTAAAGTATGGATCAATTGTCTCCCTATTTAAAAGTTTTAAATAAAAAAAATTGATCTTCAAAAATTTAATTTTTTTATATTTTAAACTTTTATAAATTTAATAGTATCCTAAGTTGTAAAAATCATAATTTTCTCACATCTTTGTAAATACCCTACTTAGTTAATAGTTTAGATTATGGTGATATGATTTCCACCCTAAACCTTAAATATAAAATCATAATTTTCTCATATCTTTGTAAATACCCTACTTAGTTAATAGTTTAGATTATGGTGATATGATTTCCACCCTAAACCTTAAATATAAAAGGTCTTATAAATTGAATTAATAGCACTCTAGTTAATATTTTAGATTATGGTGATATGATTTCCACCCTAAATTTAAGTGTAAAAAGGCTTTATAAATTAAATTAATAGCACCTAAACAAGTGTAAAAAGATTTAAGTGTAAAAAGGCTTTATAAATTAAATTAATAGCACCTAAACATTAAGTGTAAAAAGGTCTTATAAATTGAATTAATAGCATGATAAAATGAGACAAATTCATAACATTCTTTAGTATTCAATAGCAATCAATATAAAACAAGTTCAAATTTTGAGATGGAAATTGTGATAGAGCCACATCATCCATGAAACACAACCTTTTATGAACATTATAATTTACGGAATTGGTGAGATTGATAATAACTTGAAATAATAATTAGGCAAGAGTTTTCTCTTAGGAAATGCATTCCATATTATTATTTTGTGGAGGTCTAAGAATGGTATTCATCTAATAGTTTATAAGGAGTGATTTCTTCCATAAGGAGTATTTGATAACATTACCCTATTTTAAGAGTTCTTCTCTTTATATTCTTGTGTCATTTATGGTGGGAATGCATTTGATATTTCTCAAGTTTAAGGGTTTATTCTATCTTGATTTATCAGGATTTATAGCAAATGATATCATAGTTCAATACAATGATACTCATGTGTATTATATTTTCTTCTCTATACTCCTATGTATGTTTTGATATTTCTAAAGTTAAGGGTTTATCTTATCTTATATGTATCAAATTTTTCTACATGTGATATTATAGCTCTTTCTTGGGTAAAAAAAGAAGTTTTTTTATCTTTTTTAGAGATTTTTTAAGAAAAAAAAAGGACTTAGTCATCTAAATAGATTTATTAAACATTTTTTTGTAGAGTCTAAAGAATCCAACTATATATCCGAGTTCCTCTTGAAAATTCACCCAATTTCGAAAAAAAAATGTCTAAATTAGGGTTTGGGAAGTGAAGTTATAATTGATTTAAAATCCATTTTTAGGCATTTTTCTAGTGATGGCCATGCAATTGCAAATCATATATTTTTTGATAGTGTACCCAAATTTTAGTCAAACTAGTGTCAACAGTTATAGAGTGGCTGTGGCATTTCATAATTGTGGTCATAATATCCAATCAAAGAAGTATGACAAAAGTTATGACCAATTTACATTAGCCACCTTAAACCCTACGCACACAAAGGAACTCCATTGAAAAGTAAGATATTTCTTCAAAACCCTAGTTCTATTTTTGGTTTTCATAACGAAGTTGTATTTTACAAGGCAATCTGAAGGTACTAGTATTGAAGAATATATAACATGGGTGAAGTCAAAATATCCAATGAGTTAGAAAGAGAATATGTGTATTCATATAAGAGATCAAACACTTATATGTCATGGATCATTTGACATGTTGAAAATATTCAAAAGTCCATATGATTAATATGGAAGAGTATTTTTAAATAGGTGGTCTTATGTTAGTGAAGAAGGATAAAAAGATAACTAGGGGTTTATTTTCATGTGACAGTTTCCTTTTACATGTTCATGAATGTATTCAATAAGAAAATGTTATTATTTTTATAAACTCTAGTAGCAAGCATAATTTCATCAATGTTAATTTGGCTAAAAGATTGCATGTTCCCATAAAACTTATTCAAAGCACACAAGTTAAGGATGAGAATGTTCAAATTTTTAAATATTTGAAGATTACCATGAATAAATATGTGTTGCATTCATATTTTCATGTTATAGATATAGATGATGTGGATATTATTTTGGGATACCCTTGGATAGATTTAGTTGTACAGATAATATTAATGTCCAAGAGAAGATTTTGAATCTTTAGTTCAACGAAAAGAAAATTGATTGCAAGATATTTCTTCTATTAAACAAGAAGGACCCAAAGGGGCCCGTGAAAAAGTATTTGTAGGGAAACTAATCATGGTACCTAATAACACATTAGATGGAAAGTTTGAGGTTGAATTTGAAGAAGAGTTTATAGAAACACTTAGAACCAAGCACCGAGAAGGGCATACAAAGGAAGAAGAAGCTAAGGAGCTAAATGACTCAAAAACACCACATATTGAATTGTCAAAGAAAGAAGAACTGATAGCTAAGGTTGTTGTATATCACCAATCAAACCACTCAAAAAAACAAAAAACATCAAGACAAAGACATGAGCATTATAAATATGACTATGGATCAACATGGAACCAAAAAGGAAACTAATATGAAGACACATGGAGCACTAAAAGAAATTCATGGAGATATGAAAGTAACACAATGAAGAAATGGAACCCACAAAAAAAACAAAATCGAGATGAAAGAAAGGCCATGATGGTCATGCCTAATTAATAAAGTCATACTAGTGTTGTGCATCAACCGTGATTTTTTAGTGTTATGGTATGCTTAAGTGGATCAAAAGGTATCCTAGTAAGGAATAGTGTTATAACCACATTTAAATGTTGGAATGGTTAATGTGTTTGTTCACCACCAATACCCATTTTCAATCGAATGCTTTAAAACCCATTTTCAATAGAACGTTTTTTTAAATATATAGAATTATTTGTTACATTTTGGTGATCATTATTGTTAGATAATGGCGAGGCTTTAGTTATATTGTCATATCCCAGTGCTCTATTTCAAAACCAAGTGCTCTATTCAAAACCTTTTAATGATTTCATAATTTTATTTAGTTTGATGACATTAGTATTAATATTCAAATCGCGTGACCATAATTATATTTAAAAATAATAGTCACATTGACCCCTTTCACTTTGTAATGGTCGGTGAGAAAGTCGATATTGACCAATCACACTTTGCTTATGCATGTGACATACGTCAAATAAAATAATTATTAAAACTTTCATACATGGTTTTTCCTTTTCAAATAATTGAAAATCAAAAGTTTATTTAATGATTTTTCATGTTGCCTACGTCGAAAGGGGACCATATGCTTATGGTCGACGACGATTACTTGCGTGTCTTCACATCATTAAGGTATCAACGTAGATTATTAAATACCATGAAAAAACATCTTTGCATATTATAAAGCTTTTTTATTTAAAAAAATATACTTATACATCTCTTCGCTCATAAAGATATGCAATTGATATTTCAGCCCAATGTTTCAATAAAATAATCATATCATTATTTAAAGAAGTTCTTTAGACTTGGTTTGCATACGAAGTGCTTAATATTAAATCAAATCAACATGCAGAGAGAATTAAGACCACCTTTATCTTTATTCAAATGCTTGTCCACTAAATTGAGGAGCGAGTCACCATCTAATCGTAGGAATTAGATGGTGACTCGCTCCTCAATTTATAATGATCTATGTTTCTCTCTTAACTCAATTCACAATGTCTAATAACTCTCATCAATGATACATCTATAATCAAATAAAAATCTTCTTGTCATTTTGGCTATAATCTATCATTTAATTTACAAGAACAATAGCAATGGATCTAAACAAGTTATTCTTTAACAAATGGGAGGAATGTATCATGACATGGATGGACAATAATAAGAGAGCGGTAAAATTGTTAAGCTTCTAAAGAAAAATGCATATGACACACTTTCCTTAACATGGTTAGTATGTTCCTTCCCCTGAAAGATAGGGATGTGTCCAAAGTGACACCTTATGTAAATAGAATATTGTTCAGTAAAGTATGGATGTCATTATAATATTATATCCTTTTGATTTTACTCTCTTACCCTGTTGAGGTATTAAAGCTTCTCAATTTCTTCTGAGCAACTTTTTGGTGGATATTATATTATTATATGTTCTATTACACATGCATTTACATAATATAATTGCATAAAAGTAATATGATAATGGTGTTATTTGAAAAGATAAATTCCACATTATAATCCTAGCTCATAACATTGACTCATAACCATTCATTAATATGTTATTTTCCTTGTCTATATGCTAGCAGGGAAAATCTCCCTATTACTATATTGGGTCAGAGTATAGGCAGAGCATTGATCTCCCTTAAAAGATAATCATATTCCTAAACTACCCCAAACACTCTAAATGGATGAACAGAAAGAGATAATAAAGTAGGTCAGAAGTAGTGCATTTGGTCCTAACATTCGATGTAGACCTCCTTCACCTTTGTAGCTTCCCAGGTTGTTGGTCTCCTCCCAAAGCTAACCTGCAAGAACACTTAGAAAAACAATGTTGCAAATATTTTATCTCTACTCATCAATATTAGGATTAGATATAAACCATCATGCATAAATCAAATGAAAATCATAAACACATAATATTTGGGATAAGAAAAGGATTATTTTATTCAATATGAAGATTAAAAGTTACAAACTTCAACGACTGACGCTCCGCAAACCAGGTCTGGTCTCCTCTTAATGTTGCTCCAAGTGAATCATCCCAAATCCTTCTCTCACAATCAACTGATCACTTTAGGGAAAGGGAAGGGATTGTATAGGAGAAAGAGATAGAGAGGGAATGTTGAGGCCAAGTCTCAGAAAGGGATGTAATAATTGGAATAAGAGGGGGAATGGATTTTGGGAGAGTTTCTTTGTTCGGATGCTTGATGTTGGAATGGGTCCCCAAGACCTCCTTTTATATGACAAAAGGATAGTTATTCAGTTTAGGGATGGGCTAGAGTGGGTGAAATGGTTAGGAAACCTCCAATATCCCATTAGCTCCGCTAAATTCCTTGCAACATTTTATTTTTTGCAACTTTCGAAGATAAACGTGAGTTGTTTAGTATGTAGCTAGTGTATGTACGCGGGTTGGCTAGTATGCATATAGCGTATGTACACGGTCAGTAGTGCAATAGGGCACACACATGCTCCAAAAAATGTTTTTTTAAAGAGATTTCCTCAACAGTAATTTGGAAAATTGTGCAAGTAGAAAGGTTAATGCCATGTATGCATAGGTAGAGAATTTTAGGGCTATAACACTAGACACTAGGAAAATATAAAATCTATTTTATTCTTTTACAATACAAGATCATTATAACTCAATGCATATGGATTGACATCCATATGGTAAATTACATCATCACAAAATATGCATAATTTTATATTATATAATTTAAAGTTAAAACCGGGATATTGTGTGGACTGTGATTAATTGAGTTTAAATTATGGAACATGGCATTGAAAATTTATCAGTGTTCCTTCTAATTGGTTGTTTTGAAGTCTCATTTATGTGTGCTTATGAAAAAGAATCCATGGGTTGTTGTTATGATTCATTGATGTGTTATTATTGTGAATTCTCGATGCATTGTTGTGAAAAATCGTCGACAGATTATGATGACCTATCAATCATTTGTTCTAAAAAATTATTGATAATTTGCATATATCACTATCTTGTTTAAATGAATCTAACATTTCATGTTCCTTTCCAATTCTACATATCTCGCATTGTTTTCTTGATCCCAACTTTTGTTTAACTTCTTTTATTCAACATTTTCTATTTAATTTCATCTGTATGGTGTTTAAATGAATTCTCTTATCTCCCATTATCCTTGCAAGTAGTCTACACTTTTATTTTGTCAATTGTAAAAGAACCTATTAAGAAAGTGATAAAATATGTTTCAATTTTAAACTTATCATTTTCAAAAGGTTTTGTATTATTATTTGATCTATAAATGAAATCTCGAAATTAAATAAGTAGCACTTAAATTAATACCCGAGGGGGTGTCACTCATTGGGACAGGGAATATCCCCACGTGCCCTCGAGAGCATGATATACATGTAAGTGTATGTGTGGGGTATGAATATATGGAGGTGAAGGAGGATGATGGATATCATCATAGAGAAATCCCATATGTCCTGTAGTTGCTAGTATAATTTCATTAGCATGACCACCTTATGTGTCATCATGGAAGAAACATGGCTTTAGTTATTTTATCCCTCTCCAATTGTACAAGCAAAGGGTCAACAGAAGATGATAGGGCATATAGATGTACAGTGGTGATGGTATCTTCCCCTAGCTCATCTCCCCTAGATTGAATTCAATCTTGCTAGTTAGTCTTATAATTCTACACTCTTTTTTATATGTTTCATCCTTGCCTAGTTTTGTAAATTATGATTCACATCCACAATTGGCTAAGATTGGAAATGAAAAAGTAGTTTTCTCAATGGGGTGGAAGAATCCCTCCTATCTCTTAAAACTCTCATCATGGGTGCTCATTACCCATTTCCCCATTGCCCCTATTGTCTTATTGCAATGAACTATGTTGAAAGTGGGTAATGAGATGGTTCCAGAGTCAGAGAGATCCAATGGCGTTCTAGGAAAAATGCCAAAAATTCCACCCTTCAAAAACCTCCTCGGTGCATAACCAAATCCTAGAAGGATGCAATAAAGGCATTCAATGATTTCCACAAATAGAATCCTTATAAATACCAAACTGAAGTCAAATTTGAGGGTCAGATTTCCAAAACAAGTTTCTCTCATATAAGGGATACCAAAATCTCCAAGCTCATTGAACTTTATTTGCTAAACATAACCTTTATAGTCCAAATTGTGGAGGAAAAATGACAACAATAGAAATCCATCCTCCACAAATTGGACCTAATGGATAAGGAATTTGAAGTATAATCTTTAGAGTCATTTTTGTTATTGACATCATAGTGGCTATCCCCTAGAACAGTGGCAATGACCTTCTAGAAACAATTGAGCACACTCAAAGATTGGAAAGCACACCATCCAACCTTATTCTCATTGATGAGGACCCCATGGTACATGAAGACATACATAATGGGTAGAGGTAGGAACATAGCCTCGTAGGATGTCCAATCAGATTATGTTTTGTTATCAATTATGTCGCTACTAGAAGTAATATCCTTCTATGGTTTATTCTTTTTATCACTTAGGATGTTATCAGCGTTATATAGGATTTACTATTTCAAGTATCTAAAAGTTAAAATGCTCAAGTCTTGACATTAAACACTATTTTTTTTTATCTAATTTCTAGTGGTTCTGGTTTCTCAAGTGACACACTACATATAATCATGGTTGTAATATTTTTTGTAAAATATAAATATAAAGACTAGCTAGCTTAGCAAAAAAAAACTTAGATTATAAATGTTCAAATTATTTAAAAAAAAATAAATAATAATAATTACATTTTTTATTTTGTATTTTTTTTAATTATAAATGACAATTTCCCTTTTAAAGATATAATAAACCATTTTTTTAATAATACTTTAATTAAAAGTATTTATTGATTTTTTTATAAAAACATCTTTAATTAACATAACCACTTCATCCATAATATGAAAGCTAAATCTTAATTGAGAATTTAAACTCACAAATTTCTTGACCAATAATTAAAAATATTTAACTCACACATCAAGATTTCACCTCTAATTTTAACTTTCATAAGTAAAAATATATATGTTTTCAAATGTGATGGGTCTAAATCTTTACAAATTTTAGAATTTCAATCATTAAAAATATATATGTTTTCAAATGTGATGGGTCTAAATCTTTACAAATTTTAGCGCTAAATCTACATTTTATTCATATGATTGTTTTTAAATATAATGATTTTTTTAATTATATATATTTTTTATTAAATCAAAATATTATATTTAAAAAATAAAAAATAAAAATCATCCTATATTATTATTTCACCTTAAACAAAATTGTTTTATTATTTTTTCATAAGAAATTATTATTTCACTTAAAAAAATATTTTATTAATTTTTAAATAAATAAAATAAAAATGTTAAATAAAAAATATTAACAAATTTATTAATAAATTTTATTATTTTAATTAAAATAAAATAAAATAATTAATATTAAATAAAAAAAATTAAATCAATACTATTGGTATAAATTATGTTTATGAAAAAAATAAAAAATAAAAAATTTAATAAATATTCAATTTATCATTTTCCATAACCCATCTATTATAATAAAAAAAATGAATTATTAATTTATGATGATACTTAATATCTACTAAAACTAACCGATTTATTATATATATATATATATATATATATATATATATATATATATATATATATATATATATAT
>ML802659.1:49681-83454 GCA_009831015.1 Picea engelmannii | reverse complement strand
AAATCACTACTCAGGGACATCTAAGCCACGAAAATCACTTGGGGATCACACCCGGCCTGAGCCACACCAACCCTTAACATGGCTGGATTTTTTGTCCCCGCAAATTTCGAACCAATGACTTTAACATCACGGAGCACCTTAACAACACACTCTATCACCGATTGTCCTACACCTCGAGGACTTATTTATATTTATTATTATATAAGTTTAATAAATCAATTGGTTTTAATCAACCTAAATTATCATCATAAATTAATAATTCTATTTTTTAAATTTAATAAATTATATATATTAAAATTAATATATTATATATTTTTAAATTTAATTTTTGTTATATATATATATATATATATATATTATTTTTTTTCTATCACTGTAAATAATTAATACATATATATATTTTCTATCACTGCAAATAATTAATACAAAATATATTTATTGGTTGATTAAAATAATTATAATACAAACAATTATGTTACTAATATTTGTGTTGTCATTTGGTAAAGATATGTCTAATAAATAAGAATATACAATAAATATATATAATTATTTATATAGTTATTTCTCACTACCTAGTTACTAAACTTTCAAGTGGATGTGTTGTCATTTATCATTTGGTAAAGATATGTGTAATAAATAAGAATATACGATAAATATATATAATTATTTATATGGTTATTTCTTATTACCTAGTTACTAAACTTTCATTTTATATTATAATTAATTTATTTGTTATTTTGATATTCATATATGTTGAGATTATTAATATAGAAATTTATCGTGGGGATTTGCTAGGGTTTGCAGTCGCAATGAGCTAGGGTTTGACAGTCGCAACGAGCTAGGCTTTGATAGTCAAGGCCATAACAAAGAACAACATGAGCAGTAAGGGCAGGGGCAAGGGAACCCCCTCATATAAATAGGTAGTGGTGGACAGAGGAAAAGGGACAAGCAACGGAGTTTTCAAGACATCAGCGACAGGAACCTCAGGATTAGACCCAGGGAAGCATCAAGAGAGAAGCCGAGACAAAAATGAGACCAGGGAGGAAGTCGCTAAGGAAACTCAAAAAGAGGCACAAGAGACCGCGAAGGCTAACGGAACGGAGGGGCACAACCCCTGCAAGACCAAAACAACAATGATACCCAAGATTGTACAGGAGGACCCGCAAACACAACTCTACAAGGACTAGATGAAGACACATGCGCTCATATGCAAATTCATGGGGTTATGGCCCACAGAACCAACTATGCACAACTGGATTAAATATCACTAGAAGCCAAATGGAGAAGTGGAGCTCCACCTCAGCTCAAAGGGTTTCTTCACAGCAGTCGTTATTATCCTAGAGGACAGGGAGAGAGTCTTTGAGGGAGGTCCATACTTCCGCGCCTCAGTGGGACTCTACATGTAACCCTGGAAAGAAAAATTTTCCCAAGAGAAAGAAACTTTCAAAAAGGTACCAGTCCGGTTGAGATTTTATTCCCTACCCCTAGACTATTGGTTTCCCTCTACCTTTGAAGCAATAGGAAAGAAACTGGGGAAATATGTGAAGACCTGAGAAGCTACCCTAAAAGGAAGATACAGATCATATGCAAGAATTTTCATAGATATGGACGTTTCTAGAGCACTCCCAAAAGCCATAAGTCTGGAATTCAGGGATGAGGAATGGATCCAAAACACAGATTACGAAAAGATCCCCTTTAGATGCAGAATATGCCATGAACATGGACACTTGATCAAAGAGTTCCTTCTAAACAAAAAGAAGGAAGCGACAAAACCCAAAACACAGCAAGACGAGGAAGGGTTTATAACCCTGAACCCCAAGAACAAAGCTAATAAAAACCAAAATAAAACCTCGGCAAGAAATACCCAGGAGACCCAGAATACACCGGAAGGAAGGGACCAAACAAACAAAGGGACAAGTGAAGACAAGGACTTGGAAAACGTTCCAAAAGACAAATACCAAGAAACAAAAGAGCCCACCCAACAACCAAACAATACAACAATTCAGGGGAGTTGCACAACCCTGATGGATGGAGAAACAAAATATGACAACACCGCCATGCAAGACACAAAGGGGCATGTAGAAATGACCCCGAGCGAAGTAGGTACAAAAGACCCCGATCTCAGAGACATGGTGGAAAGGGAATGCATAGACCTTTCTATTGGTTGTGGAGGTTGATTATCTTCTTGATTTAGAGGTCTTTTACTTTCAGCCATGTTTATACCCCATGAAGTATTTACACCCCAGAAGTATGTACACTCTTCCATGTGGGGGAGTACAGAGGGGGAGTACCCCCTCTGCGGGGTCTCAGGCAAGTGGGCTCCCAGCGGGGGTTCGGGGGCGAAGCCCCCGAAGGAAAAATTGCCTTGTAAATGTATATTGTAATTTCATTGTAAATCTGGACCATTCATTATAAGGTTGAAATCTAACAATAGAGATTATGTTAGGGTTTTTTGCCCTAGAAGGCAACCCTCTTTTATGAGGGAAATGTATTGCGGCTATGGTTGATGGAGAATATTGTATTCTGAGATAGGAGACTGTGAGAGAAAGAAGAGGAAGTTACAACGGGTTTGTTATAGGTTGTATCCCTTCATATGCTGGATAATAATAAAGGAAGGACTTGGCAATTTCTTTGGTGGACGTAGCCCACACTGGGTGAACCACGTAAATCTGTGTCTCTATTGTATTGTGTATCTTCTGTGTTTTGTTTCCGCATTTGTTTTATTTTATTTCTCCACGATCCTATTTTTATAACACTTTCGCACATATTAGAACAATGGAAAAGGCAGGGAGTTGACAACGTACCAACAGAGCAACTCGAACGCATCCAATACTTGTTCCTCCTACGGGAGGAAGCCAAAGCCAGAGGAAAAAAACATACACATGGGGAGATAGGACACCTAGGAGTGAAAGCCGGCGAGGGACAAACACATCTATCACCCAAACAGATGAGGAGGAAAAAAGGCAGGAAATCAAACATCACAGCACTACAAGAGCTAGGAGCGCTACTGATCAACTCGGGTAAGATCAAGAAAATATTTCCCCACTCTCCCCCACATGTTTAAATGAAGGTCATAACTTGGAATATAAGAGGCCTAAACAACCCAAGAAAATAAAGAATCCTTAGGAATAAACTAAAGCAGGAGCAACCAGATCTCTGTTTTATTCAAGATATGAAATGTACTACACACAGAATGGAGTCAATCAATAAACAACACTGGCGCAAGTACAAGATGGTAGCCATCGAAGACCACCAAAGGTCAGGCGACATACTCATGTTGTGGAACCCACATATCCTAAATTTAATAGCAGCTGAAGCAACCAAGTACACCCTAACGGTGTGCATGCAAATCATAGGAAACACTGAGGAGATTCTTTGCACAAATTTGTATGGGCCCCACCGGCCAGAGGAAAAGAAAGGAATGATCTGAGACCTATAAGATATAAAAGGTCGAGCCACCAACCTCCACTGGATCCTGGCAGGGGACTTCAACATTATCACCTCCCTTGCGGAAACAAAGAGTAGTACGAGAAGACTGGATCGGGATGTGGAGGAGTTTTCAAATTTTATAGACAGAGCGGAGATGGTAGATCTCCAAACTAAAAATGGATAGTTTATCTGGAACAACAAATGGATGAACTAGTTTCAGGTAGCTACAAGACTCGGTCGATTCCTTATATCGAAGTTGATCATTTTGCAGGCAACTGGAAGCTAGCTTCCAAACAAAACCTAAGAACAAACCCTTTAGATTCAAGAAATTATGGATTGATCACCCGACTTTCAAGGAAAAAATCAAACAATGGTGGCGGGAGGAGAAACCAGAGCAAGGGACTAGGATGTTCAAACTACACAAGAAACTTAAATACATCAAAAATAAACTCAAGGAATGGAATAGGGATATCTTAGAGAACATAAACATAGAGAAAAACGAAATCGAAAAAAAAATGAAAAAACTCCAAGAAACTTGCATGCGGGAAGGCTATACGGAGGACCGGAAAAGGGAAGAGCTCAAAATGACCCAAGAGTGGGAGGCACGATGCCAGCAGGAGGAAACACTATGGAGTCAGAAGTCTTGCATCTGATGGCTAAAGGAAGGAGAGTGGAACACCAAGTTCTTCCATAGAACAACCATGGCCAGAAGAGCCCATAACAAAATCCCGAAGATCAAGGACCTGGATGGAATTGAGAGCGAGTCACATTAGGAGATCAAAAGCGCTATGGTTATACACTTCCATGGGATAGCCCAAGAAATGCATCAAGACATATCAAAGTCCATTTAGAGGATAACCCAACATATTCCACGCTTTGTTACAGAGGAACAAAACATCTTCTTGAACAAACCTATCACCATGGAAGAGGTGGACCAAGCTCTCCAGAAAATGCCCAGTGGGAAAGCACCAGGTCCAGATGGATTTACTATGGAATTCTTCAAATCCTGTTGAGAAATCATCAAACATGACATCTATAAGGTAGTAGAGGACTCTAGAAGGTTTGCCTCCATCCTTAAAGCACTAAACGCAACCATGATCGCCCTAATCCCCAAAGAAAATGAATCCAAAACCTTGGACCGGTACAGAACCATAGCACTTTGCAATGTGATCTACAAGATCATCTCTAAATTCATAGAAAATAGATTGAAACCCCTCCTACCTTCACTCATATCGCAAGAACAAGCAAGCTTCGTGGAAGGTAGACAAATAATGGAAAACATCATCCAGGCCCATGAGATCATTCACACATTAAAACTTTAGAAGAGGGGGGGAATGTTAATACAACTAGAACTAGCAAAAGATTATGAAAAAATTAGATGGCATTATATGATCAAGACCTTGGAAGCCTTTGGTTTTACCCAACACTAGATCAGTTGGATTGTCAGTCTAGTATCCACAACAAGCTACTCGCTACTATTCAATGGATCCCCAACCAAACCTTTCTAGCCCATGAGAGGGATCAAACAAGGAGACTCGTTGTCTCCTTTCATGTTCATAATGATGATGGAAGGCCTCAGCCGGAGCATAAAGAACACAAGAGCAACTGAGGAAATAATAGGCCTCAAACCTTTTGAAAAATTCCCTACTTCAACCCACCAACAGTTTGTGGATGATACACTACTCTACGACATACCCACGGTCAAGGAAGCCAAAGCCTACAAATGCATCCTTGAATATTTTGGGGAAGCCTCGGGTGCTAAGATCAACCACTCCAAGTCGATGATCTTTTTCCTTAATACCAATCCAGCTATCCAAAGGAATTTGACCAACATTTTAGTTTTTGAACAGAAAACACTTCCAACAAAGTATTTGGGGATTCCTTTGATTGACAAAGTTTATAAGTTGTCAACTTGGGAAGGAGTAATAAACAGGCTACATAAGCGGGTAAAAAACTTGACGTATAGGTCCCTTAATCTAGCTGGCAGACTGATCCTAACCAAGACTATTTTACAAGCCATCCCAACCTTTATGATGTCAGTCTTCCCCACTCCATAGGCGATCCTACAGAAAATTAGAGACATTCAAAGGGACTTCCTATGACAAGGTGCTAAAACAAAGAAAAAATGGGCCCTGGTGGTCTGGGAGAAAGTCTACAAGCCAAAAAGAAACGGGGGCTTGGGGATACAAGATCCACAAATGACCAACAATGCATATGGGGTGAAACTCTGGTGGTAGTGGATCAAAGAAACTGCAACACCTTGGGTAAACCTACGGAAGGAAAAGTACGCACTAGACACCCACGACTAACAAAATCCGCTTTGGAGGAACCAGGGAAGGCTCAGCCATTTGGAACCTAGCCTAGCGCAACAAAGCATGGATTCAGACACACAGTTTTTCGGAAATCAGGAATGAAAGAATAGCTAGATTATGGGAGGATGCTTGGCAGTAGGAACCAAAGATGGAAAACCTAGACAGAGGGATAATCCAATAGGACCTCATCACACAAGGAAAACTCAACATATATCAATACTGGCAACAAGGAACCGACAACAACAAATGGAGAATATGGGACAAGATTAATCCTCAGAACAATGAGATACCCGCAACAACAATAAAAGAGGTGGAGGAGGAACTGGGCAGATGGAAAATGACAGTCACGGAAGGAGAGGACCAGTTGAGGTGGGGAAAAAAAGATGGAGTGGAATTCAACCTAAAAGAAGTCTGGCACTATATGGCGGACCCAGACCAAGACGACTTGGCACAACACTAGGATAAGCTCTGGAAAATCCCCCAATGGCCAAAGATTAATATCTTCCAGTGGCTAATATTACACAACCGCATCCTAACTTGGGATAACCTAAGGAAAAGAGGTTTCACCGGTCCATCAAGATGTCATCTTTATCAAACTCAGGAAGAAAGAACCAACCATATCCTTTACGACTGTGCCTACATTGCATAAATGTGGGACTAGGTAGCAAGTATCTTCTGCCAGTCCGACAGGATCCGTGGTAACATTGCTGCAACAATCAATCTTTGGAGAGAAAACTATAGCGACCAAGAAGAGGTGAACCTCTGCTGGACCCTCACCCCAGGAATGATCATATGGTCGATATGGAAGGAAAGGAATGGGTTCATTTTCAGAAACCAAAGCTGGTCAGAAGGGAAGATCAAGGAAACAATAACCTCCATGATATGTGAGATGGTGATGAGCCACAACTTCCAGGAGGGTAGAGCGCAACCCACGGATCAGGACTCCCAAGTCCTAGAGGTTTTCCAACTAGTAGGTGGGTGCAACCCCAATCCAAACAAACAACAGTCATAACTCCAAGTAGGTGAGCGCAACTGGAAACCACTACCTTCAGGCTCCCTCAAGTTGAATTTCGACGGGGCGATGAAAGGCAACCAAGGAAGAATAGGTTTGGGAGGAATAATCAAGGATAGTAAAGGGAACATCATAAGACTGTATGCCGGAAGCCTGGGCGGCTCAACCAATAACGCCGCAGAATTTGGATCCCTCAAGACAGGCCTGGAGATTCTCAATTGGGAGGGGATGGAAAACACCATAGTGGAAGGAGACTCCGTGCTAGTCATCAACACAGTGAGAAAACTCCAAAACGATACAAGAATAGGTAAAATCCAGAGGCACTGGTGATTGGCCTACCTACTGAAACAAATCTAGGAGCACTTGTGGATAGGGATCACTGTGGAGTTATGTTGGGTGAGGAGGTCAACAAATGGACTGGAAGACATAATAGCAAACGAGGGGGTCAAGAATGAAGGTCCAGAACTGGACACAATCTGGCGCAACATCCCACAAGGTCAATTCCGGGCAGACTGCACCCAACTTGCAGCAAAAGACTGGGACAACAGGAGTAGTACGAAAGATTATGGCAAGAATGGAGGTGCAGCATAAAATAAAGGACACATAGGTCCCATATAGGAGATCATGGCCCACCAATCAAATAAGGTTACAAATGCAGACATAGATCACACATTAGGTGAAGGTATGGCACCACGGTCCCATCAATAAAAAGAAGTACATAAGTTACCCATTGGAAAGAAGAAGAGATAACTCGCAGGCGGTAAAGGATGAAGGATGAAAGGTTACACTAGGGCCAAGTAGGATCACACCTCACCTAAGTACAGAGATGGGATGGGGAAAGGGATGGCATACAGTGAGAAAGGAAAAGAATTGGCTCAGGGATAACGACAAGATCATCAAGCGCACATGCTCTGGAATAAAGGATATTGACGGGTAGGACCACCTTGAAGAGAAGGCCATGATTGCAAGGACGAGACCATGGCCGGGTTGGCTCCATAAAGGCAGGGACACCAAAATTTACCACAGAACGAGGCATCACAATTACAGGGGCCACCTTACTTACCAGAAAGGGGTGAAACGGAACAGGGAAAGAACCCAACGTAAGAACCACCACCTGCAAGTGATTATGTTATGCAGGAATAAAACCAGCAGCAAGAGAGGCCCCTAGGGGAAGGAACCTCCAAGAAGCGCCCGATGGAAGACAAGAATCGAAGAGGCGGCCTAGGAAGAAAAGAGCACCTTCCACACAAAGATAGACACCAAGGGGAAGAAGATAATTAAAATATTGGAGGGAAAAATCAACAACGCCCACAGGAGCAAAGCCTGGTCAACACTAACCCAGGAAGCAGGGGGGATACGGGACCCTAGAGCCACACAACCAAGGTTAACCCTCTACCACAGGACACTGGAGGAAGCTTGGAGAACCAAAATGCTGATAGGAAAGATGTGTGTGGACCGGGGGGAGACCAATAGGATGGAAACCAAAGAGCAGAAGAAAGAGTACACAGGAATTCTCAACCACCTCAGTAACTTGGAGGCGGGGGTAAAAAGGTTGGTGGAGGACCAGAAAAGACAACAAGAGAAACTGGAGCAGATGGCAGGGCAATTTCATCTCTATCTACGCTACATCCACCACATAGATATCACTCCATCCAACAGAAATCAAACCCCAGCATGCATCAGAAAGCTACGTCTGGTGGAACAGAGGGAGGAGGACACAACACAACAGGAAGGGGATGAAGAGCACCCCATCAACCTAGACTATCTCAGATTATGTCTCTCAGAGTAGGAGCTAACCCCACTATGTTTATAATTTTTGCTTTCTTTTGATGAATTTTTTTAGACTGGATTATGGTAGCCTGGGTTGGTTTCCCGTGGTGGCAACCCAGACACTTCTTGTTTATTTTCAGATACTACATTCCAAGGACCCTGGATCTGGTTTCCATTCAGGAAGATCTTGGGAGTCCAAGCATCAATTTTGTACTATAACCTTATAACACAATATAGATTCACACACTCATTTACTAAAAACAATATATTAATAAATGTTGAGACAATAATAATAATAATCTATTTTTAAGTTCATGGCCAAGCCACACCAAATTGGTGTATGAGACCGTCTTGTTTGTGGGACAAGGGACCCCTTCCGCCCAACGATTTGACTGGTAAAGTCTACGGAGGTATACATCGCCTACCCCCCTCTGGATTTGAACTTGTGACCTCTTAAGAGGAAACACATGTTCTTAACCATTAGGCCCACAATATATGTTTGTGTCTAAAGAAATTCTGTATTTAATTATAATTTTTTTGGAATATCTATATTTTTTATTTTTTTAAAATTATGTTTTATCAAAATCAAACATAAATAGTCCTTGAGATGTAGAATAATTGGTGATAGAGTGTATTGTTAAGACATTTCGTTATGTGAAGTTATTGGTTTAAAACCCTCAACTTACCTTGTGTGTTGCGTGAAGGGCCGCATTGGCATGTCTAGAGCTTATAGTAGTAGCATTTGGATAACACGACCACATATCACGTGAGTACATGCTCGACTAGTTGTTGATTTTTCCAGTCACAAAAAAATCAAACATAAACATTAACTAGGTGATTTTAGTTTCGTCTAGTATGTTAAGCTATTAGGGGTGGAAAGGTAAAATTTAAATGTAAATATGGTTGGTGCATTAATGGTTAAGGTTTCATTATTTATTAGGAGTGGAATGTTCAACTTAACACCCATGATTTAGTTATTTGTTCATAGGATAGGGATAGCTTGTGAAGGGGAGGGGGGGTGTCAGGTGTTTTAATGGGTAAGATAGGTGGGATTATGGTTAGTCAGTAGAGGTTGGGGCTAGGATTATTGGTTTAGTTGTTAAAGTTTGAGGTTAATTTGTTTGGGTCAACCCAACCAATAAATAGGGACAACCTTTCCTTGTAATGAAATTTTACACCATATTAATAATAATTATTACATTTTTTTTAGATACTCTCTTTTGTAATTGTTAGTTTTGAAGTGTTATTTTGAGATTTTTATTATTCTTTTAAAATGACATATATGAAATAGATTCATATATCTCCAATAATAGATAGAGTGTCCACTTGAAATGTTGTAAGTTAAAAAATTTCATATACATTTTTTATCCAAAAATTTCTCTAACACATATAATTTTATCATTCTTTTTTTCAAAAACCTTATTAAAATAGCTTGTATCTATTTAATAATATAATATATAAATTATATAAATTTATAATGGAGTATATTATAGTATAGTATATAAAGGAACTCCATTATATATATAATATATAATTTATATATATATATTCTAGCTTAGAAGTATAATATATAATATATATATAATATAATATAATGTATCTATTGTCTCCATACTTACAAGTCTTAAAGGTAAAAAAAACGATATTCAAAAATTCAAATTGATTGATAATTTTAAAAATTTTCAATTTTTTTCATATTTTGTTTTTTATAAATTTAATTATATCTTGGGTGGTAAAAATCATCAATTTTTTATATTACTATTCTTGTTGATTATTTTTTTTATATAAATTTAATTATATTTTATGTGTTGAAAATCATATTTTTTATATTTCTATAAATATAATGCATGATTCATATTTTTAGATGGTGGTGATATGATTTCCACTTAAACTTTAAGGGGAAAAAAGTCTTATAAATTGAGTTAAAAACCTAACCATTCATTAGTTTTAATGAGACACATTCATACCATTCATTAGTTCTCAATAGTAATCAATATAAAACAAGGTTAAATTTTGACATGGAGATTGGGATCCAGCCACATCATCCATGAAACCCAACTTATTACGAACATTGTAATTTAGGGAATTTTGATATGGAGATTGGGATCAAGCCACATCATCCATGAAACCCATATGAACATAATTTAGGGAATTGGCATTGATAATATCTCAAGGTAATAATTGGACCAGAGTTTTCCTTTAAAAAATTCATTCCATATTATTATTTTGTAGAGGTTGGAGAATGGTATTCACATAATAGTTTACGAGGAGTGATTCATTCTAAGAGTATTTAATGGTGTTACTCTTTTTTATGAGTTTTTATCTCTATATTTTTATGTTATTTATGGTGGGAATTCATTTGATATTTCTCAAATTTAAGGATTTATTCTCTCTCAATCTATAACAATTTTTTATAAATGGTATTATAACTCAATACAATGATACTCATACAGGCATTAATAATTTCTTCTCTATATTCTTGTGTGTGGTTTTGTATTTCTAAAGTTAAGGGTTTATCTTATCTTATATCTATCAAAATTTTCTATAACTAGTTTTAGAGCTTTTTCTCGAGCCAAAAAGGAATATTTTGTTTTCATATTTTTGAAGGAAAAAAAGGATTGCAGAATATATATAGATATATTAAATGTTTTGTGTAGAATCCGAAGAATTGAGCTTTAGATGTGAGTTTCTCTTGAAAATTCACCAAATTTCAAAAAAAAAAAATAGTCAAAACAGAGTTTGGGAAGTGAACCTATAATTGATTTAAAATCCATTTTTTAGGCATTTTTCTAGTGATAGATATGCAATTTTCATATTATATATTTCTTGATAAATTGCCCAGATTTTAGTCAAACTAGTGCCAACAGTTCTAGAGTGATTGTTGCATTTCATAATTGTGGTCATAATAGACAATCAAAGAAGTATCGCAAAAGTTGTGATCAATTTACATTAGCCACTTTAAACCCTACTGACACAAAGGAACTCCATTGAAAAGTAAGATATTTCTTTAAAACCCTAATTCTATTTTTGGTTTTCACAAGGAAGGTGTATTTTACAATGCAATTTGATGGTACTAGTATTGAAGAATAGTTTTGAAGAATATAAGATGGATGAAGTTAAAATATCGAATGAGTTAGAAAGAGAGTATGTATATTCATCTAAGACATCAAGTACTTATATGACATGGATCATTTGACTTGTTAAAAATATTCAAAATTCTAGATGACGAATATGGAAGAGTATTTTTAAACAAGTGGTGTTATGTTGTAAAGAAGGATAAAAATAGAACTAGGTGTTTATTTTCATGTGATAGATTCCTACTACAGGTTCATGAATCTATTCAATAGGAAAATTTTATTATTTCTATAAACTCTAGTAGTAAGCATATTTCATCAATTTTAATTTGGATAAAAAATTGCATGATCCCACAAAACATATTCAAAGCACATAGGCTAAGAATGAGAATATTCAAATTTTTAAATATTTGAAGATTACCATGAATAAATATGTGTTGCATTCATATTTGCATGCTTTAGACATGGATGATGTGGATATTATTTTGGGTTACCCTTGGATGGATTTAGTTGTACATATAATATTAATGTGCAAGAGAATATTGTGAAGCTTTGGTACAAGAAAAATAAAATTGGTTGTAGGATATTTCTTATACTACACATGAAGGATCCAAGTGGGATATTGAAAAATTATTTGTAGGGACACTAATTGTTCTACCTAATAACACATTAGATGGAGAGTGTGAGGTTGGATATGAAGAAGAGATTACATAATCAGTTAACGTTAAGCCTCGGGAAGGGCATACAAAGGAAGAAGAAGATAAGGAGCTAAATGATTCAAAAATACCACATGTTGAAGCATTAAAGAATGAAGAACTAATAGCTAAGGTTGTTGTATATCATCACCTACACCACTCAAATAAGCAACAATCATAAAGGCAAGAGGCATGAGCATCACAACTATTACTATGGATCAGCATGGAACCAAAAAGGAATGAATGAAAAAGATTGCTTTGTGGCTCTTAGCTCGACCTATAACTTTTGCGCTCCTAATTCAAACCCTAAATCCTTCATGGAGGAATATCCTAAGGGAGGGGACACCCCCCCCCTCCCCCCCTCCTCCTCCTCCCCCACTAGACATGCAAGCCTTCCACACACCAATCTCCTCGATGTTGAAATCATCAAGGGTGCCCCCTTCGATTTTTTTCAAGAAATTGGATGAGATCACTCATGTCCTAGTGCATTTTGCTTCCTCTAGAAATATTTCCCTAAAATTCATATAAAATGGACTAATCATCCAATTCACAGGAATCTAGTCTTCTCCATGGGAATTGGCTACCTAGGTTGAGAAAATCTAGAAACCCCTCATCAAGGGGCAGGTCTCGTCTTATTTCTATGGTAAGGTTTTTTTTGTATTTATTTTTGAGCTTGAATATGATAGGGATTTAATTTTCAGAAGTGTTCCATTATATGGGACCCAAAGGAATGTATCTCAATCGTTGGATCCATATTTAAATCCTAATAATGACATCTCCTTTGTGGTGTCGATCTAGGTGCGTATCCCCTTCCATTGTTGGAATGATGAGACTATTCTAAGAAGCATAGGAAACACTATGGGATGGTATATTGATCAATATGAACCACAAGATGGTCTTCAAGCCTGTGTGCACATCTATGTGGAGGTGGATCTTGGAAAGGGTCTTCTCGAATCCATTCAGATAACCTTGGATGATTGTTCTTATATCCAATAGATTGATTACGAGTAGTTACCTTTAAAGTGAAAGACCTATAAAAAATATGGGCATTTCATGAAGAGTTTCCCAAAAATACAAACAACGCAACCTAATTCTGGATACCAAGACCAATGTTAGACCCAGAAGAAGAAATGTGGCTCGGGTAATTCTGGATCTGAGCGACAGCCTGATGTTCCCTCTACTATTGTGGTTCCAAGCCCTTCTACTACCCCTCTCTCTAGGCCTCGAGGGGGAGGAGGAGACCCTGAGTCCAATAACAATAGATTCATATCTCTTGTAGACCCAGAGTAAACTCCCAAGGAAATACAAGAAATCCAAATAGGGGAGGTTGAATATGTGAGGAAAGAAACCGAAATCCCCAAAAACACTAAGAAATTTCAGACCATGGTGTCCCCAATAAAATAAATCCTTACAAATCTCATCTAAATACCTTGTCCCAAATCTAGAATCCTGGTCATTCTAGAAGAATACTCACAGGGGGAATCATAATATGAGTTTGGAATAGACTCATGGAAAACTATCTTTGTTAAAAAAGTAGGAAGGAAATCAAATCATTGTAAGCGAGAGGAAACAATAGACAAGAAGAAGGAGTTGGGATTACAGACAACCCTGGATAACACCCTTAAGAAGGATGCAATTTAGTAAATAAATGACCAAGAGGATATGTGCCTCCTAAAGGGGTGGGGGGGAATCTCAAGTAAATAATGAAAATAGTCTCTTGGAATTGTAGAGGATTGGGGAGTAAAGAAAAAGTAGAATCAATGAGGCAATTGATGGAAGTAGAAAAACCTCAAATACTTATGCTCTAGGAGAGAAAATTTAAGTACTCGAAGGTCCTTTAGGAAAGTAGCTTCTTTTAGAAAAGCAGTTCAAGTCTAACGGTCATTTCAAGGGAGGCGTTAGGTGGAATATGTAGTCTATGGAATCTACAGCTATTCCACCTTGATGAAAGAAAGGCCACTCAAAATTGTATTTTGGTTAAGTTCGTTCAAATATCATTAGGTAAGAAATATATACTGATAAAAATTTATATTCCCAATCAATATCATGAAAAATAAGATTGTTGGTGTTTTCTGCTAGAATTCTCCAAGGTAGATTCCTTGGAAAACTTTAATTTTGCAGGGTATTTTAACACCACCATACATCACTAGGAAAATGAGGGGGTTCCTTGGTCTGGGATGGCTGCCAGGAACATCCTGAAAATCTTATTTCTTCGATGGATCTTATGGAAATCAAGCCAACAAAAGGTCTATTCACTTGATCCAATCACAAATCTAGCCCTAGTCACATTGTTGCATTATTGGACCAATTCCTAGTAAGTAGTTCCTTCCTTGCATATATGCCTCTTATTTATTTCCAAATATTACCTTTGGCTAGTTCCTATCATAGGCCATTATCCCTTCTTTTCTCCAATGTCAGGGATTTGGGGCAAATCATGTTCCACTTTAGTCCCCTTTGGTTCAATAACCCCTCTTTCCTCCCCTTGGTTTACTATGTTTGGTGTCACTGGGTGGTTGGTTCGCTGGTCCACATTTGGGAACATAAACTCATATCTTTGAAAAGTAAATTAAAGAGTGGTTTAAATCTAGTTTTAAAGCCCGACAGGAATAAATTCTTCAAGTTTGGGAAAAAATATCCCAAGTGTGTCCATGATGGAGGAAGGGCCTGTCACCCCCACTTTGTTAAAAGAAAAGGGAAAAAATCATAATCAAATTCAATCTTCCCTTAGAAAAGAGGAAGAAACTTGGAAGTTGCAATCTAGATGCCTTTGGTTGTAGGTGGGGGGCTAGAACACAAACTTTTTCCATAGGCAGTGCAAGGTGAGGAGAGGGGGAAATAATGTGGAAGAGATCAAATTGGATGATGATACATCTCTCACCTCTTTTTAGGACATCAATAAGGAAACATTCTCTCATTATGAATCTTTGTATACTGAGTTAGGAATGCTAGACAACGAGCTAAGAGATCAATCATTGTCTTATATTTCTCACTTAGTTCAAGACAAGGATAATGAAGAACATACTAAGCACGTTACATAGGAGGACATATTACAATAACTCATGCAATTTGAATCAGATAACGCCCCAGGTATTGATGGATTCACTGTCCATTTCTACAAAACAATTGGCACATCATAAAGTTTTACTTGGTCAGAATGATAAACTATGTTCATAAATCATCCAGAATGGGGGGTGAAACAAAATCGACCTTCCTAGCACTAATCCCTAAATAAATAAATGCCACTTCATTACCAAGGTTCAATCCTATATCTCTTTGAAAAATTTCATATAATATCATGTCTAAAATTATATCAAGAAGATTGCAGAGGATCCTACACAAACTAATATCTCCCAATCAAGGTGGATTTGTTGCAAAAAGACAAATATGGGATAACATCGTGTTGGTACATGTGGAAATTCATTCTAGTAAGAATTGAGGGGATCGAGGCATGGTTATAAATATTGATATGGGAAATTCCTTTGATCATATTAGACACAACTTCCTCCTCATTTTTCTATCCAAATTTGGATTTGATCCCTCTTCCATTCGTCGGATTGAATCCTGCATTAGTAACCCCTAGATTGCACCATTGTTAAATGGGTGCCCCACAAGTTTTTTCAAGGCCATGAGGGGCCTCTGTTAAGGCTTCCTGCTATATCTCCTTCTATATATTATTATGGCAGAGATGATGGGGAGAAGGTTAGAGAATGAAAGAAGGACAAGAAACATTCCAGGACATTGCATCACCTTAGGCATTAAAAGAATAAATAATTCCCATCTTGTTGATGACATTCTTCTTCTTTAGGGAGATTCTTCCATCATGGAAGGTTGGTTCAAACTCATTTTAGCTAAAAAAAATTCTCCATGCATGGAACGTTGGTGCTTTCTCTCTTGTTGTCATTACAAGGACTCTCCAATTCCCTCTAGTGGTAAATTGGATATCCTTCAAATATCTTAGGATCCCCATCTGTCTTAAATCTCTCTTAGCGACTGATTAGTACATAATTATCTTAAATAAAAGGGGAAAATTCACTCTGTGGGAGGCTCAATGGTTGAATATATCTGGTAGGCTAATCCTGGTAAAAATTGTTCTCTCGACTCTCCCTATTTTTTAATACTCATTTATGTTGGCCCCGATGGGAATCAAGAGAGAAGTAGCTCAGGAGCTAAGAAAATTTATTTGGGAAGGGGGGAAACATAACCATAAAAATTTTCACCTGGTCAATTGGAAAGTTGTGTGGGCTCCCAAATCCCATGGCAGCCTCGGAGTGAAGGATCTAATTTTAATTAACCTGGATCTTGGATCCAATATGTTGTGGAGAATGATTTCGAGAGACTTTGAGTGGTGGATGAAATCCCTTGTCTTAAAATAATTTCAAAAGGATTGACTAAGGGGTCTTGAAAATCCCCTCCCTCATTCCATAGGCTCTCCAATCTGGAAGTTTTTGCAAGCCTCTCTTCCTCTCCTAAAACACAGGCTTACCTAGATTCCTGGTAATGGTAAGATAATCAACATTTGGAATGTCAGTATCTTGAATAGACCTCCCCTCTCTCAGGACGAGTCTCTAATATTAATCAAGGATTGGTTGGCTCTTCATAAAAAATCCACCTTGTATGACATCTCCAATTGGGTCTCTTCCTTAACTTGATTGGGTTAGAACTTGGGGGATCTTAGTATAGACATACAAGAATAAGTTGAGAAGTTGATGTTCACTTTGTAGGGTATGTCTCCATCAACTTGTCCTCCCGATTAAATCCTATCTCTAGAAAAATATTTGGCATCTGGATGGACCCCCAAAAGTAAACATTTTCTACTCGACGTTAGCACATGGTAAAATTCTCACCAACAAAAAATTAAGCAAAAGGGGAATAAAAGGTCTGTCTAGATTTGCACTATGCAAGGAGAACAATGAATCCATTAAACATATGTTTCTGGAATGATGATTTTCTAAATAAGTTTGGTAGATCCTACTCCAGGAAATCACAGGAAGGGTCCATTGGCCAAATTCGATCCAGGTCCTACTAGGAATTGACACAGGCAATACTAGGGTTCTTTTAGGAACAAGTCCCTCTTCAGGCACCTTTGGTTTGTCGTCCCAAAATATATTTTCTAGTAGATTTGGTTGGAAAGAAATTGAAATGTGTTCCAAGATGAGGATGTGAGAGCCAACATAGTGATAGCTCAGGTCAAATACCAAGTCTTGGAATATTTTAACTCTAGACGACTCAAGCTTCACTCTCCTTAGAGCCTGGACCAGTTAGAACATCAATTGTTTGATAAATTCCATTTGAATATTAAGATTCAACCTCAAATTTGGACAAGATCAAAATGGTAGCTTCACATCTCCCATTTAGAGTTCCAACAGTGGTTAGCATCTCAACATAATTATATCCTATGTTTTGATGGATCTTCAAAGGGTAATCTCGGGGTGGTAGGTGCAGGGGGGTCATTATTGACCCCAGAGGACATATTGAGATAATCTTTGCATGGATTTTAGGCACTGCCACCAATAATCAAGTGGAATAAAAAGGCCTCCTCCAAGGTGTTCAACTAGCCAAGGAGAATCAGGTTCAACATCTTGTCATCTTAGGAGATTCCATGAACACCATAAGAATCTTGATCAAAGGGACCTTGACAAGGGACACTCACTTGAGAAATATTGTCAAACAAATAAGATATGTTATGAGGAATATACCTCAAGTTTCATTCCACCGTATCATGAGAAAAAATAATATCTTGGAAGACTCTCAAGCCAATTTGTCCATCTTGAAACCAAAAGGGACTATTAGGATCAATGGGAGATTACCCCGCCATTCAATTCCTGAATTAATGAAGGTCAATTAAGAATCAACACATGGCATCCACGTGGCACAATTGGGAAGGAAATCATGCGTCAAGTCACCACTGTATCCCCTCTTGATATCACCCAGGCACATTCTTCACATGGTCACGGTGGGATAAAGTACAGGGCATTTAACAATTCAGTTATGCAGGAAAGACTCCAGGGTGTGGGGTTTAGCTAACATGATGGATTTAGGATTTAGAGGATTTTTAGGACAACATTGTCAGCGGCCCACCTGTCACATACCCACTACGGCAAAAATAAAATTTTCTCTCTTCCTCAAGGGATAGAATCCTCGAATTCCTACGGGGGCCTAGTGTAAGCTAGCTCTTCCCTTATCCACCTCCATGTGATCATTGGTTATGACCACAAGCCAAGCCAAGAGGTGCCTTTCTCATTTTGAGACTCAGTGATGCAAGAGAGTCAAGTCTTTTGACTCTTCAAAACCTGAAACCCGAAATCTTACCTTCGATGAGATCGACGGCTGCAAATCTCCCCCTGATTCGATGGTCCTGGCCTTATCGGGATTTCGGTAACTGGGAGTTTGAAATGCAGCAACCCAAACCACTGGTCACTCCATTCCCCGAATTCTGATATGGGAATTCGTGTATGAGATCAACGACCCTCGTTGATTTGGATCTGACGGTCACTATCCCTCTTGAGCTTAAGGGTGTTGAAAGACACTCAATCTTAATCATGCATCGAGGTTTCGTATACCGGGATTTCACGACTTGCGAAGATGAGGGGTCTTGCCCTCTGGTTTCCTGGATGCCGAAATGCCGAAAATTATTCACACTAAATCGTCTCAACCACAGAGTGCATCGAGGTTTCGTATACCTGGATTTCACGACTTGCGAAGATGAGGGATCTTGCCCTTCGGTTTCCCGGATGCCAAAACATCGACCGACAGCCACGTGTCCCTCTGATGGATGGCTGTGACCTTTATCCATGATCAATAGTTTTGATCTTTTTGGGATGTTCAATGGTTGCGATCAAATCTTGGCTTTCTCCTTTTCAGGAATTTGGGAGAGTCTTTACTCCCATTTCCCCGGTGCCAAATCCCCAATGGATGTGGATCTTTGACACACGTCCTCTGGGATGGATGATCCCGATGCTTTCAGGACTTTGACGAGTCCTCTCTCCCCTGCATGCACCAGTTTAAACCTCATGTGCTTTTTCTGGATCCGATGGTTATCTGTCCCCTACGCTCGATTTGACGGTTCATATCTATTCTCCTGTGCACTCTTCTCTAGTTGTTTGGACGTAGGCTCCAATGGTTCAAATTTTCCCCTAGGAATCGACGATTCGCCTTTCAGGACTTTGGGGAAATCCTCACCCCTATTTCCCTAAATTGAACCAATGGTTCAGATTTGATTTTGATCACGATCTCTATCACTCCTGAGATTTCATACACTTTGAAACCTCCAAAGGGTTTCTCGACCTCCGCACTCCATGTAGGGTTCTTGCACACAATGGTGCGATCCTTCCTGAGATTCTCTAGGACTTAGGGAGTTCTGGGTTTGGTTTGCCTCGCAGAGAACCTGTGCCGATCTGCACTACCTCTCATGAGATTAACAAAATTCATCCTCCAAGGACTCTTAAACAATTAGGAAGGTTGACACGTGTACATGAAATTGTGTCTGGGGTCGATGAACACACAGTTCGTGACTCTGGCTTATGCCTCCATAGGACACAAGCATTTACGAGTATAAAATCATCTCCTAACCATATCATTTCTTACTGGCCTAGTTATATAATCAAGCAGTAATAAGGGGGATACAGTATATCCATTAAGAAATATGCACAATTCCTGAAACATACACAGTATAACCAATTCATACACAGTTACGGCTAAATTACACAGGGTAGGAAGTCGCTTATCTATTACAGGTTGCCTCCAACCAACTGACTGCGGGTGTTCATCCTTCCACCCAACCATAGGCACAGAGGCATTCATTCATAGCACTCTGGCCACCCCCATGCCAAGCCATGATATCACCAGGGAATCCTCACACTTCTCAAGGGTTCTTCCTCCGTTTTCACTTCTGTTTTGGGTCTTGTTCTCTGTAACTCATAGCTTTCTCTCTCGGTTATGGCATCGGCGAGGTTTCTCAGATGCTCCTTGGCATCAAGCTCATGACCTTCAGTTCGTGACTCATTGGAGAGCTCCT
This sequence comes from Picea engelmannii, assembly GCA_009831015.1. NCBI lineage: Eukaryota > Viridiplantae > Streptophyta > Pinopsida > Pinales > Pinaceae > Picea > Picea engelmannii. Next base: position 63,148 of record ML802659.1, on the reverse strand, counting down.
CACATCTCCCTTGCAAGCTCACACTCCCTCTTGTTTGGTGTCTCCTCTCTCGTGTGTATCCCTCTTACCTTGGAAGGTTTGCGGACCTATCCTGTTCCTTATGTCAGAAGGAAGCTCAGGTCTGCAGGTCCTTGCGGTACTTCAGACTGACAACCCATGTTTCCATTCATGGGGGTGGCTGATTGTTCAACCACCAGTCCTTTCTTCATTAACTTATTTATTTCCTTGGGATTCAAAGGAGGTTCGTCATCCTTATCAAGGGAGATTTGGGGTTATTTGATATATGAACCCTCTCGTGTAGTTTTCACATTCTTTCTCTAGTGATATCATGGCCAGTACTTTCAAGGCTTCACTCCCTCAGTTAGTTATTTGGTAACTCAGTCAATAATACATTTACATTGTCCTTATGCCTTCACATGGTAATTCCTATTTTATGATTAATTACAAATTGGGGGAAATAGGGTGTTACAATTCCCTCCCCCTTAAAGGAACATCGTCCTCGGTGTTCTTTCTTAGAAACACATGTCACGCCTTTCTCATTCAGCCACTTCAGAAGTCTTGACCTTCGTCCTCAGTCAGGTCATCTTTCAGGATCTTAGTCTTCATCGTCTTCCTTCAATAATTCTTGGACAACAAGCACATTAATCACACTTTTGTGCGAAAACATCTTACTGTTGTTCAAAATTCAAAAGGAAATTTTCATATTCTGAGCACACTACTTATCTGTGCAGTTTGTGGATCTGTATCCACATGGTAGTTTTGTTATCCATGCTCATCGCTTTCCTTGACGTACCCATTGGGTGCATGATTCCAATTCAATAGTTCAAAAGAGCTATCATGATTTCATCTTCCTTTCCAAGGTTTTTCTGCACGGGAAACTACCCACTGTGTGCATGATTCCAATACTTTATAAGAATTATTAAGGTCTCCTCTTCCCTGTGGTCACTCACCCTCCAAGCCTAGGCTCAAGCATCCCCTTCACTGTTATACAGTCCCTCGGGCAATCCATCTTTCCCTTCCAAGGGTTTCTCACACAGGAAAATTTTAGAGACTCTATCGAGTCTTACAGTCGAGGCGTCCCTCAGACTTTCTCTGTCGAGGCGTACCTCCGGCTTGTGTTACCTCAACACAATAATTTTCAGGCGATCATGGCTTATCACAGGGTTTTCATGGCTCAGAAGTAGCCATGTTCATCATATTCAGCTTTGACATCCCTCATCTGTCCTTTCCGGACATGTCTTTTCTTCTCACCTGTATCATAGGTATACACAATTCATGAGACATCATTATAAATTCTAACTTTCATAATTTTATTGAAAATCTGTCACCCACAGATTTTTCCAATCTCACGATTTGTTTTCATATTTGTTCTGCACAGGAACCAGATTCATAATTATGGCACTTTCCTTCCCATAACGGTTTGGCTCAACGGGCAATTGGCCTTCCTTACGGGCTTACAATGCTTCCACGTCCATGACCCCTTTGCTTCCTGCACTTTCAACTTCAATCGGCCAAACAACTTATTAGCTTTTCCATGGATATACATTTTATTGCACCTTTACAACATCGTCACAACAATTTTAGAATTGTGCATACTTAACAATTAAATTACTTTCTCAAAAAGGAAATACCATTCCTTGCAGTTTGGCTCAGTAGGAAATCGGTCTTCCTTATGGACTTACAACACTGCCATATCCAAGACCCTTTCCTCCTTGTAATTTCATTCTTTACACAGCCAAACAATTGTCAGTTTTTCGTGTACATTACCTTTTTCGAAAATCAAGTATACTAACAGTCCAGTTAATTTCATCTATTCAAGGATTCAAAGCAAAAGGATAAATCATCCCTTACCTATGCATCATTCCAACCTACCAAATTTTCAAAATGTGACTCGGATATCAATTGATTTTAATGAATGCGCCAAAATTTGTGGCCACATTCATACCCAATGCACCCCTGCATTGATTTCAAGTTTGTCACACTTTATGACAGGTTCTTGGCCATGGTGTGTTGGAACTTAACCAACTTCTCCACCACATGGCCTATTCGTTTTCATTCATTCTTACAATAGGACAATGCTTCCTGCTATAGGCCGATTACGATCCCACATTAGTACACATGAAACTTAAAAGTTTCACATGAATGCACCCAAGCATTATGCCTTCATTAATAACCAGGGTGCCAACACTCATGGCCACCCAAATTTGGTTTTCCCTAACACCTATACAATGTGAGTAGAAATGTTGGAAGGTCCTCCTTCCTCAATGGGAAATCCATTGTTTGTCCTTTATGCAAATATGCATTTCCTTGAAGCAATTCCATGCAACGTGCTATCTATGAGCACTTTTATTTCCAATCGTTCCTTGATTGGTCCATGTGTTCATGAAATATCAGTTCATGAATTCTTCCAAGGGTTACAATCAGTCTTTACTACCAGAGGTTCACGCATCCATCATTCAGGTTCTCCTTCCTAAATCATACCCTACTTGGGTATCCATGGCATACCACTGCCCTTTCAATTTTCATGCATAATATGAGACAATAAAATATTTTGGAAGGGGTTCTTACCAAATCCCTTCATACCTTGTGCCACATAGGCACGGATATCTTTATACCGGTTCTTGGTTGCTAGTACTCTCTTTCTAATCTCTACCTCATCAACAATGCTTTAGCAGGATTTTCACAGTCCTGTCAACAATTTTTCGACTGTAGCCTCCCCATGGTCATCCTCTGCTTGAGGTTGTTCATTATTGGCAATTGTCTTTCTCAACAGTTCCAATCTTATTTCTTTCTACACATGACATACACCATAGGCACATTAGTCGTCATGTAAATTAAAATGAAAGTACCATAGCATTTAAATTAATAAAATATTTTCAGACATGTCCCAACATATCCGTATGTACTTCATCACACTATCCTTAATGTCTTCATGAGTGCAACACAACAGTTCTCAATCATTTTCATAGTATTACAACCATCATCACTATGATGTCAAAACATTTCCGTTCATCAACATATTAGCTTTCTCATCCCATAGAAAACATAATTCACATCAAGGAAAGAATTGAGGGCTCTCCCCTTCTTCAAATTCTTTCTACATCGCCTGAGACTTTTCAGCCTAGTTGAGTTATCTATAAGGCCTCACTGTCTCTTCTCTACTTTTGCAATTCTACTCCCTGTCGGGATCTTCCTGCTCTTTTCCTTGAGCCACCTTGGTTAGGCCTCACCCTAACCCTTTTTGGGATACCACAACATGCTTTAATAGAAACTCTTTTCTCATAATGAATCATGAACATGTGCATCCTACACACTTCCATTCGGTTATCAGAATGGTCAATATTTAGTTGTTAGTCTTCTATTAATTACATGATTATTTCAAAATGTAATCTATGATTCTTATATATAGACAGGCCTTGCAGCCCATTGTCCAACCTTCAACAATTATTAGGGTTGTGACTCTGTTCTTTTGACAAAGTCCTTACATAGTTCCTCCACCGGGAAATCCTTCGGTATGCAACTTCCTTGTTGCATATCCATCACTATCTGTGATGGTCGCAAGCTCGAATTAGCTTCATCTTGTTAAGAAGCATTCTTTAAGGGACATAGACATACCTTTCTGGTATGTATTCCAGATTATGCATCTGCACATGTTCTAGGTTTTTGCTAACTTACATCCATGATGTACTTATCTATACTCATAATCATAATCCTGTGTGCAGTTTCCATATGTATATTTTACAGCCCACATGCATCTTTATTGTTAAGATCAATCAATTCAGATTCATTCACAATCCTTCTCATGTGATGCTCAAAGGCATACTCATTTGTCTCTTATTATGACAAGAGAGAATCTTTGCTCATTTACCCTTTCATATAATTATATAGGTACTTCCTGAGGAAATGGAATACATTCCCCTCAGGTTATTATTTGGAACAAAACTTTCATGACTCCCCAGAATGGAGTCAGCTATGCCTCCATAGTATTCATTTAATTTGGACAAGAGAAATACTTGCTTCACGTTTCACTCATCAGGGAAATCATATTGGGCCTTTAGTATACTTATACTCTTACATCATACATGTGCATTACTTGCACGTTTAATATCATTCATACCTTACTGGTATTAATATCAGGCTTCCTATTATGAAGCTTCACAATGCATTAAACTCATGCACTCAAGTACAATTGAACACAGCTAAGTATTCATCATACTAGTTCACGCCTTCTCCTCACGTGACCATCGGCGGTGACCACGATCCGAAATAAAAGGCGCTTCACATTTCATGATTTCGGGATTCCTGTTGCAAGGAACTCTGGTTCCTCGATCCACAAAATCTGAAAACCCGAAAGACCGAGGCTAAGGTTTTCTCGGATCTTTTATTCACATGACCCTTCACTCAGAACATGGCGTCAACTCCTAGACACGCGTCAGGATCCCGTGTTTCGGTGAATCCGCGAAAAATGCTCCATCGTTTCCCAAACTTCTGATCCATGAGGGTCTGACAACCTGGATCCCATAGTATATATCTCTCTACCAATCAACGATCCTAATCAAATCCCGGATTTCCACCTTTCGGGATTCTGGCAGAGTCTTTGCCTCCTAACTCCTACTTTCGAATCCCCAAAAATGTGTATGCATTAGATCAACGATCCACCACCTATCTCGATCCAACGGCTCAGGTTGGATGTCGAGATTTCATGACATGTGAGTTCCCAAAACTCTGCCCATTGAATTCTAAACCTCCTACTCTTGAAGATCCGATTACACCGGATCTATGGTTCAGGTCATATGCTAAGCAACGACCCTGATTGAATCGATGATTTACCTTGCGCGACTTTGGGAAAGTCTTCGCTTCTATTTTCCCAATAGTCAAAACCTAGAAGCTCTAGATAAATGACTCTCATTGATTCCAATCCAACGGATACTATTCCTCCTGAGTTTGTGAGTGATGAGAGGTTATTATCCTTATCTTCTCCGCTGATCTACTAGATTTAACGGTTCACTAAATTTCGGTATTCCTTCCTCCGATAATTCCACCGTCCGTTCATATTTTCAATGACTTCTAGCCACGAACTTGGCATCAACTCTTCTAGAATCATCCTCTGTGTTCAACCTCCGGAGCTTTCAAACTTTCACACAAGATTGTTTCTATATGCACTCCTTGTGCTCTATATGCACACTCGACATACAAAATTTCCCCACTATCTCTTCTGAGCTTTTAAGTTACTTACAAGAATAATCTCATAGTCATAACTCATATGGATGTTACCCTCTCTTTATGGGAACAACCAAGAAGGGTCACTTTTGGGAATTAGCAACAGTCCCAAAGGACTCCTCTTAATCTTGTTTAAACAAATTATCCTTATTGTCGATTCTAACCATTATAGGTCAGATAATCTGACCCTACATATTTTCATCAGTCCTCTCAATCGTAAGGAGTTATATTCTCAGGGTTTAGTCTTTTAATAATACAATAATTATAACTTTATAAGGATCCTACCAGTCCTTACCAGATTTCCTAAATCATGAAGGAGTTCTTCATGAGGATCTTAATTCTTACCTAACCAACCATCTCAATTGCAAGAGACTCTACCTCCTTTAGTAGGTAGCCATCGTCACGCTATAACAAAACGACTCAGTTCATGTCCCTTTTCTAGATTTTGCAACTTCATAGCACAATTTATTCCACCTCTGTTATTCATACTCAGGTCTTATCAGTAATATTGATTAGTGCATCCCTACTCCTATAAGAGTAGTTATCACTTTTGACAAAGGAACAATATAATTCCTTTGCTGGAATTTTGTAGAAATTCCTAAATTACAGTTTCATTCAGCAATCCTTCTCCTTAAAGAGAAAATGAAGATAACAATATCTCCTTACGCGACTCATACATGAGCCCAAGAAGGCCAAGTGTTGTAACCATGCTCTGATACCAATTTGTCACATACCCACTACGACAAAAATAAAATTTTCACTCTTCCTTAAGGGATAGAATCCATGAATTCCTATGGGGGCCTAACATAGGATAGCTCTTCCCTTATCCACCTCCATGTGATCATTGGTTATGACCAAAGGCCAAGCCAAGAGGCGCCTTTCTCATTTCGTGACTCATCGATGCAAGAGAGTCGAGTCTTTCGACTCTTCAAACCCCAAAACCCGAAATCTTACCTTCGATGAGATCGACGGCTGCGAATCTCCCCCTGATCCGACGATCCTGGCCATATCTTGATTTCGGTAACCGGGAGTTCGAAATGCAGCAACCCAAACCACTGGTCACTCCATTTCCCGAATTCTGATATGGGAATTCGTGTATGAGATCAATGACCCTCATTGATCTGGATTTGACGGTCACTATCCCTCCCGAGCTTAAGGGTGTTGAAAGACACTTAGTCTTAATCACGCGTTGGCGTTTCGTATACTGGGATTTCGCAACTTGCAAAGATGAGGGGTCTTTCCCTCTGGTTTCCCGGATGGTGAAACGTTGAAACTTATTCACACTAAACCATCTCAACCACAGAGCGCGTTAGGGTTTCATATACCGGGATTTCACGACTTGCGAAGACGAGGGGTCTTTCCCTCTGGTTTCCCGGATGCTGAAACGATGACCGACAATCACATGTCCCTCCGATGGATGGCTTCGACCTTTAGCCATGATCAATAGTTGTGATCTTTTCAAGATTATCAATGGTTGTGATAAAATCCTGGCTTTCTCCTTTTCGAGAATTTGGGAGAGTCTTTACTCCCGTTTCCCCGGTGCCAAATCCCTGATGGATGTGGATCTTTGACATGCATCCTCTGGGATGGATGATCCCGATGCTTTCAGGACTTTGACGAGTCCTCTCTCCCCTGCATGAACCAGGTTAAACCTCGTGTGATTTTTCTGGATCTGATGACTATCGGTCCCTTACGATCGATCTGACGGTTCAAATCTATTCTCCTGCACACTCTTCTCCGATTGTCTGGATGTAGTCTCCAATGGTCCATATTTTCCCCTGCGAATCGGTGATTTTCCTTTCAGGACTTTGGGGAAATCCTCACCTCTATTTCCCTGAATTGAACCAATGGTTCAGATCTGATTTTGATCACGATCTCTATCACTCCTGAGCTTTCATATGCTCTGAAACCTCCAAAGGGTTTCTCAACCTCTGCACTCCATGCAGGGTTCTTGCACACAATGGTGCGATCTTTCCTGAGCTTGTCTAGGAATTAGGGAGTTCTGGGTTCAGTTTGCCTCGCAGAGAGCCTGTGTCGATCTGCACTACCTCTCCTGAGCTTAACAAACTTCGTCCTCCAAGGACTCTTAAACAATTAGGAGGGTTGGCACGCGTACATGAAACTGTGTCTGGGGTCGACGAACACACAGTTCGTGACTCTAGCTTATGCCTCCACAGGACACAAGCATTTACGAGTATAAAATCATCTCCTAACCATATAATTTCTTACTGGCCTAGTTATATAATCAAGCAGAAATAAGGGGGATACAGTATATCCATTAGGAAATATGCACAATTCCTGAAACATACATAGTATAACCAATTCATACACAGTTACAGCTAAATTACACAGGGTAGGAAGTCGCTTATCTATTACAGGTTGCCACCAACCAACTGACTACAGGTGTTCGTCCTTCCACCCAACCATAGGCACAGAGGCATTCATTCTTAGCACTCTAGCCACCCCCATGCCAAGCCATGATATCACTAGGGAATCCTCACACTTCTCGAGGGTTCTTCCTCCGTTTACGCTTCTGTTTTGGGTCCTGTTCTCTGTAACTCAAAGCTTTCTCTCTCGGTTATGGCCTCAGCGAGGTTTCTCAGATGCTCCTCGGCATCAAGCTCGCGACCTTTATTTTGTAACTCACTGGAGAGATCTGCGCATCTCCCTTGTGAGCTCATGCTCCCTCTTGTCTAGTGTCTCCTCTCCCGTGTGCATCCCTCTTACCTTGGAAGGTTTTCCGACCTATCCTGTTCCTTATGTCAGAAGGAAGCTCAGGTCTGCAGGTCCTTGCGGTACTTCGGGCTGACAACCCATGTTTCCATTCATGGGGGTGGTTGATTATTCAACCACCAGTCCTTTCTTCATTAACTGATTTCTTTCCTTGGGATTCGAAGGAGGTTTGTCATCCTTATCAAGGGAGATTTGGGGTTATTTGATATATTAACCCTCTTGTATAGTTTTCACATTCTTCCTCTAGTGATATCATGGACAATACTTTCAAGGCTTCACCCCCTCAATTAGTTATTTGGCAACTCAGTCAATAATACAGTTACATCGTCCTCATGCCTTAGCATGGTAATTCCTATTTTATGATTAATTACAAATTGGGGGAAACAAGGTGTTACACCACCATTACGACAATTCGTGGATTTCACATAGTATGCTCCCCTTCCTCGTTTATGTTATATTCATATGTTGGGCCTGCGAAAGAGCGACCCATCAAAATTTATTGGGGCTAGGGATAATTTTAAAGATGGGAATTTATCTTAGAACGTAGAAACCTTAGCGAATCTTACTAATCCTTAATATGCAAAGTATAAAATATTTGGCAATATTTTTGTAAAAATATTCAAATTTCTAAGGATTTTATATAGTTTCTATAAAATTTGGGCTATTTTTAAGGTAAAATAATTTTATTCTATAGAATTTGGGGAATCACTATTAGAAAAAATGGAAATTGGCGATTTTTTTTGGAAAAAACATGGAAAATTAGTCCATGGGAAAAATATAGCCCCTAAATTTTTCCCTTGATTGGGGCAAGGAGAAATTGGGTCTGGTTGTTGTTCGATGGCATGTGGACTGCCTTGATCCCAGGGAGGCAAACGTTCTGGCAAGAGGATCCAATTTCATCCTCAATTCTTTGGGCACATGATTAGCAAGGTGTAGCTAGATTCAAATGAATTTGGACCTGTCACCCTGGATTTCAGGAAAAATATTTGGCCCTAGGGGCTCTCAGATTACTATAGGTGGGACTTGTCGTATTTGGTCCGACGTTTCTCCCAGTTCCAATTGGAGAGAGAAAAATCCAGAGTGGAATTCAGGGATTGTTAACATAAAAAATTGGAATCTTGGCACGTGGAATAACAGTTGGGTTTCGGTCCCCTTCAAGAAACTTTGTAGCAACTCTTTGATAATTTTGGTTCAAATGCCTCAAGTCCATTTCAAGCCCTAGGAACAAATGGAAGAAAATGAAGAACTCTAGCAATCTCTTCAGGAACTCCAAACTTCCTTTCAGGGACTCTCCACTCAGGTCTCTTTCATACTAGATATTCTCAGTTAACATCGGGTAGCCATGAGACAATAATACGCTGAGGTTGATGCCATTCGGTCTCAAGTTGAACACTTGTAGGAGCAGGTGACACCGATTCCCATGGTAACTGAAGCAAAGCCCTCCACCAATGACTCCTCACATCCAGTTGAAAGGCCCATTTTGGACCTGAACATTTCTACTCATGACACAAATGAAGAAGAGAACGACCCTCCAGATCATTTTCAGCTGGGTAATTAATGATTTTCAAATACATATGTATGTTGGGCGTCTTTTTAGAATACTCACTATGAAATTTTGGAATGTAAATATCTCCAGTGGAGATTAGAAAGTCAACATGATAGATAGGACTAGGTTAGAGCATATCAAGCAATTTCGGCCTCACCTATGAGGAGTTTTTTAATATTTTGTACTCCCTCGCGTGCTCCAGTTGCAAACTCTTTTTTGATTAATATAATATCTTCCATTTTTTGTTAAAAGAAAAACATGGAACCAAAAAGGAAGCTAGTATGGAGGCACATAGAGCACTAAAAGCAATGCATGGGGATACCAAAGTAGAACAATGAAGACATAAAACCTAAGAAGAAACCAAAATGGAGATCGAGGAGGAAAGATCATCATTGAACCCCATGTCCACATTTCACTAGGATGGATAGATGCTCATGCATGGTACACACTCGATGGCCATACCCAACTAACAAAGTCATACTAGTGTTGTGCATCAACTAGGATATTTGAGTGGTATCGTATGCTGAAGTGGAACAAAAAAAAATCTATCCTAATTACAAATGGTATTATAAGCACATTCAAATGTTAGAATTGCTAAAGTGTATATTTATTTTCAATAAAATGCATTTTTTTAAATATATAGAATGCTTTTTTTGGAAATAGAATTATTTATTACATTTTAGTGATCATTATTATTACATAAGGGTGACGCTTTAGTTATAATCTCATATCCAATTGCTTTATTTCAAACCTTTTAATGATTTCATATATTTGGTTTGGTTTGATGAGATTTAGTATTAATATTCCATATTTGGTTTGATGAGATTTAGTATTAATATTCCATATTTGGTTTGATGAGATTTAGTATTAATATTCCATTCGCGTRACCATCCTTATATTAAAAAATAATCAAGTAATATATGTGCGTTGACCCTTTCACTCTAGAATGGTCGGTGGAAAAGTCGATATTGACCAATCACCCTTTGCTTATGCATGTCACATACGTTATATCAAATACTTATTATTATTATTAAAGCTTTCATACATGGTTTTCTCATTTAAATAATTTAAAATTGAAAGTTTATTTAATGATTTTGCATGTTTCCTACGGCTAAAGGGGACCATACGCTTATGTTCGACGACGAGTTACGTATCTTCATATGATTAGGGTATCATAGTGACTAATTACATAAATTTTGAAATCCTAAGAAAAACTATCTTTACATATTATAAAGCTCTTTTAGATATAAAATACAGTTTATTTTAAAAGCATAAAACATTTTATATTATTTTATTAATATTATAACTCAACTCATATGAATCGGCATCTATATAATAAATCACATAATCACAAAATGTGCACCATTCCATATTATATAAACTAAAGTTAAAACTAGGATATTATGTGGATCATTATTAATTGAGTTTAAATTCTTGAACATAACATTGAAAAAGTATTAGTAATCCTTCTAATTGGTTGTTTTGAAGGCTCCTCCATGTGTGGCTATGAAAACTCATTTTTGGGTTGTTATGATTTATTGATCTGTTGTTGTGGCGTCTCTTGGATGCATTGTTGTAAATAATTGCCAATGGATTATGAAGACCTATCAATCTTTTGTTCTAAAAAATTATTGCTAATTTGCATATATCATTATCTTGTTCAAATGACTCAAACATTGCATGACTCAAACATTGCATGTTCCTTTCCAACTCTATATATCTTGTATAGTTTTCTTGATCTCAAATTTTGTTTAACTCCATTTATTCATCATTGTCTATTTCATTGCATTCATATAGTGTTGAATGATTTCTCTTATCTCCCATTATCCTTGTAAGTACTTTACACTTTGATTTTGTCAATTGAAAAAGATAAACCTACTAAGAAAATGAGAAAATATGTTTCAATGTTAAGCTTATCATTTTCAAAATGTTTTGTATTATTATTTTATCTAGAAACGAAATCTAGAAACTAAACAAGTAACACTCAAATTACTACCCAAATGGGTTGTCACTCACCAGGAGAGGGACTATCCTTGTGTTCCATGAGGTGCATGATATACATGTAAGTGCATGTGTGAGGTACAAGGATATGGAGGTGAAGGAGGATGAGGGATATCATCATAGATAAATCCTATATGTCATGTAGTTTATAGAATAATTTCATTTGCATGACCACCTTATGTGTCATCATGGAAGAAACATGGCTTTGGTTCTTGTATCCCTCTCCCATTGTAGAAGCAAAGGGTCCATGGAAGATGATAGGGAATCTAGATATAGTAGTGGTGATGGTATCTTCCCTTGGCTCATCTCCCCTAGATTGACTTCAAACTCGCTAGTTAGTCTTCTAATTCTACACTCTCTTTTATATGTTTCATCCCTCCCTAGTTTTGTAATTTATGCTTCACATCCACAACTAGCTAATATTGGGAATGTTAGAGTGGTTTTCTCTATGGGGTGGAAGAATCCCTCTTACATATTAAAACTCTCATTGTAGGTGCTAATCCCTTCCTCTATCCATTTCCATTATCTATTTCGCCCCTTGCCCCTATCGTCCTATTGCATTCGACTATGCTGAAAATGGATAATGAGATGATTCCATAGTCTAACAAAAAAGAGATCCGATGGGAGTATAGATCTGATGGGAGTCTAGGAAAAATGCCAAAAATCCCACCCTTCAAAAACCTCCTCAATGCATAACCAAAGCCTATAAGGATGCCATGAAGGAAACCAATGATTTCCACAAACAATTTTCCTCTTAAATGAAGGAAGAAATGAAGAAAAGAAAGAATCCTTATAAATACCAAATTGAAGTCAAATTTGAGGGTTGGATTCCCAAAACAAGTTTCTCTCATATAAGGGATACCAAAATCTATAGGCTCATTGAACTCTATTGGTTAAACAAAACCTTTATAGCCCAAATTGTGGAGGAAAAATGACAACAATAGTAATCCATCCTCCACAAATTGGACCTAATGGACAATAAATTTGAAGTAGTCTTTAGGGACATCTTTTTTATTGACATCATAGTGTCTAGCCCCTAGAACAATAACAATGATCTTCTAGAAACAATTGAGCACCCTGAACGATTGGAAGGCACACCATCCAACCCTATTCTCATTGATGAGGACCCCATGGTACATGAAGACATACATAATGGGTAGCAATAGGCACATAGCCTCATAAGATGGCCAACCGGATTATGTTTTGTTATCAATTATGTCGTTACTAGAAGTAATATCCTCCTATGGTTTATTCTTTTGATCTCTTAGGATGTTATCAGTGCTATATAAGCTTTACTATCTTCAAGCATCTAAAAGTTAAAATGCTCAAGTCTAGACATTAAACACTATTTTTCTTATCTAATTTCTTGTGGTTCCGGTGATAGGCCACAAATAATCATGGTTATAATTTTTTTATAAAAGATTAATATGAAGACTAGCTAGCTTACCAAAAAAAAAAAACAATCAAATTACATTAAAAATAAAAGAAAATAAATAATTACATTCTTCGTTTTGTATTTGTTTTATTTTTAATTATAAATGGTAATGTTCCTTTTAAAGACATGATAGACCATTTTTAAAAATAGTATATAATACTTTTTTTTTGTTTGCTAGCTTGTCCTTGACCTGCGAGACTAACATGTGGCTGAAAATTCACGACCGAGAGGCATCTAAGCCGTCAAAATCACCCGAGGATCACACCCAACCTAGGCCACACCAACCCTTACCATGACTAGATATTTTTTGGTGTCTCCTTTGGATAGCAACAGGTTTCAAACCTAGGTCATCATGTAGAACGAGGCCCATAGAAACCAATCACAAACCTAGGTTGCCATGTAGAACGAGGCCCATCAAAACCAATCACAAACCTAGGTCTCCATGTAGAACGTGACCCATCGAAACTAATCACTCTATCAGGATTTGATAAATAATATAATAATTCAATTAAATGTATCTATTGATTTTTTT
>ML802659.1:9340-23903 GCA_009831015.1 Picea engelmannii | reverse complement strand
TACAGGTTGATGCATGGTTCGAATTTATTGGTACAGGTTTACAACGGTATATCTCACAGTGATAGTGTGACAATGGTTCCATCATTCTACTTCTACTTCATGGTGGCAGGATGGGGCAAGGACAGGTGGTTGTAGCCACCTTCCGGTTGTAGTCGAAGAACATTGGGGGTTGTAGCCTCCTTCTAGTTGTAGCCAGAGATTTGGGGAGTTGGAGCTTTCCTCAGGTTGTAGCCTAAGAAACTAGGGGGTTGGAGCCTCCTTCCAGTTGCAGCTGGAAAACAAAGGAAGTTGGTGCTTCCAATGAATGTAATTCTTCAAGACACATAAGAAAAAAAATTCTGTGCTTTTGTCTCGATTTAGGTTTCCACGTAAAACACTATTGTACAGTGTATGTGTGTGATTGCTTATTTATTACTTCTCATTATTGGATAATAATTATACATTGATATAACATTTGAAGAAAAAGGATTATAATTACGTTATTATTGATTCACCCCCCCTCTCAGTAATCCAACAAACAAAACTTTAAAAGATGGATCAACTTGCCACAGATTGCTGCCCACTTGACTCTGCACAATATCCTTTGTTAGTCATGAAATCTAATTCAGAAATAGACAAGTCTACACAAAATATCAAAGATAGATCAACACCTCTGAAAAACAAGTGTCTGAATGATGTGATTCAGTCCTGAATCTTGTTGTCTACAATAGGACCCTGCTATCATAAAAAAGAATTAGGCTTATAATGAATTAAGAAATGAATGAAAAATGAATTATCTCAAAAAAACTTAAAGAGAAAACCTTAGTATGCTTCTCCTTCTATTCTCCTCTTGTTCGTCCCTTTCCTTTTGCCTTTAAGAAAATCAGAATTGGTTGAAGTAGTTGAATTACTTCCTTAGTTAAGTTAACTAAAACTCAACCAACTTTTTAGTTAAGGGGAGGAAGTAATAAAATCATAATAAGGGTTTTAAATAAATAATAACTAGTAGGTGGGACCCCTTGTGTCTCCCTTTAGTTCTCTAACAATGATAACAAAATTAGTTAGGCAAACAAAAAATCCCTCCTTTTGACTCCCATCATCATTTTCATATTTTGACAATTTATATCAATGATAATTGAAATTATTTCCAAAAATGTATTACCCATATATCCAAAAAATAGTGTGCTGTCCAAAATTTCAGAAGTCAATTGTTATCAACAATTAATAAATAAAAACTTAAAATCCATATTTTTCACTCTGGGAGGAAATATTTCCCTTGTTGCTGCTGTCACCTTTTGATCTATCTGAATTTTCCTTAGGCTATGTGGAGCCTTTAGGCCTAATCTCACTGATCACATGAGAGAAATCATCTCTCAAATGCATGCGGGAGGACACGAATTTATCAGAGTCATTTGAGGGTGAGGAAGGGGCAGTAGTGACTTTTCCTTTTTCAGGGGCATGGTGGGACTCGTTTATTAACCTTTTTCTTGCATGGGAATATTGTATTAGTGAGTGGACAGGGGCATATTGGAAAATTTTATTGATAGGTGGGGGAGCAGGTAGAGATAGGTTAGGCCAACCATAAAGTTGGGAGACTTCTGGGTGGACAATCTCTTGCCATCCGTCGTTTTCGAGAATTTTAGGTTGCAGTGAGACATGAGGAGGCACGAGGAAACTGGGTACATGGAGGGCTTGGAAGGGAGGCCTTTCAATCCTAGGTTGGACCACTCATTTCCCAATCCAGTTAAAAAACCCAGCTTGAAATAGTTGTCCTAACTCTTGTGAGTCTACATCAATGTTTATAGAGAACCTTGGCCTTCCAGGGCCCTTGTTCCAATTACCTCTTCCTCGATTACCCCTACCATGGCTACCTCTGCTAAAAAATTTCATTCTTGTATGCATAATTGATTAGCATATAGTTTCTTTAACAATGATACATGACAACTCTTTTAAATTATGAAATAAAATTTGGCTCAGCAACATATTAGACTCATGCAATCCAATCCATATAAATTGTTTAGCAGTTATCAATGAGAAGGGGGTGAACAAGGGTTCTGGGATATGCAAGGGGTTGTAGTGAGTGAAAAATGTTAAAATGAGGGGGAAAAGATCATGATTACTCCTCACAAACATCAAACAATGAACTGTATCGTAAACCAAAAGAATATATCACTGTAATTCATCCCTATGATTCCTTACTGTCATAATACAAAACTTATCTTAACTATAATTGAATTTTAGAACAGGGAGTGGATAATGAATATGGGAAGGAGAGGGGAATTGTAATGAGCGAAAAGTGAAATAATGGTAGGGGAAAATAGTGAATATTGTTCGAAAAACCAATTAATTAATCCATTAAAACAATTTTGTATTCAATACAACTATTCTAGCACCAATAAACAATTACTGTGGCCAATTAAACAATACTTTGTGTTAAAACTTGTTCATTATCCCATATTCAATTTCCTTAAAAACTTTCAATTAACAAAGAATAATCATACTCAGAATCGTCATGACTTTCACCCATCTTGTTAAAATAATTTTGTTTCCTTTCATTTACTTCCCTTTGATATTTAAAACGAAATCCAAGGAACACAATCACAACTCTGTTCAGCATAAAAAAAACATCAACCATTGCCCATAATTTAATTTCTCAAATCAATCATAAACACAGGTCTTTCTTGAGTTGAATAGACTCTATTTAAACAAGCACGATTTCATTTGTTGACAAATTTAATAATTAAATTTGCAATGAAACCATATTAACAAAATCTTGTTCTCATCTCTAATGGTGCAATAAAAAAAATGATGCACGATGTCTGTAAATTATACACAGTAGACAACTAGGTCTTAGTCATCAAATTTTCAAATTGAAATAATCTCGATCAGGAAAATTAAACACACTGCAACAACAACCATCACTTCAATTTATACCACATTGTAGGAAACACACAGACCAACGCATAATACAAAGAAGGCATCTATGTGCCTGTATATTTACGCTTACTTCCAATCAACCAATTAAACCATGTTGATTTATTTATCCAACTTTCATAACAAAAGGAGGCATCGACTATGTGCCCATTATCATTTCCAATTACAACTTTCCAATCAACCTGATCAAATAGAGATGAGCCAACAATCAAAGCTAATGTCAATATTACTTAACCAACTTATGACAATCAAGAAGATGCTCGACAGAGTGTGACTGTTCTAGTTTATCAAAATCAGGCTTTATAACTAATGAACAAAATAACCAAGGGTTCACTCGGTGGAACCAAACACAGGGAGACCGGAGGTCAACCACATCAACGATAGGTGAGATCCTTCGAGGAAAACACATTGGAACCATAATCCTTATAACCCTTAGCTTGCAAGACAGGGTGACAGTTCACACCAGGTAGGGTCGACCATGATGGAAAAGAGCAGAGGTTTCTTACTGGCTAGTAACCAACACCAAGAACATGCAGGGGAATAACCCTCGCGTTTTTCCCCAATAGCCGAATAATGTTGATAGAAATGAAAGGCCTAGGTACTACCAACCAAGCCTAAAGAAATCTTCTTGGCATAATAGCCACCCATAAACAATTGTGCAAATACCAATAACATAAAATGAGCCCACGACCAGGTGGAAAATGATAAGCAATGAGCAAGAGGTTGTTCAAATCATACACAACAAACCCATAGCACCAAATACAACTGGTTGTGGTTACAATGACTATGAGGAAACAGAAAGCAAGGCAAAACAGAATGAAACCCTCCAACAAAAACCCATAAAGACTATAGAGATCCATCACGACTTCCACCACACAAAACATCCAATGAAATCGTGACTTCAACCATCAATTTTTTCATTTGCAACAAATAACACAACAACCATTCCAGAGAAAACACCACACGTTTACATAGTTTCCAGCCTCAAGAAAACATAGACCAATACATTACCGAGACAACACTCATTTCATAAACATAGTGAGTTCATTGATGGGCAAAAAAAGAATACCTGTAATGAAATGACCTTAAAAATATGAGCTTGGTCGAGTAGTTGCTTCCACGCCTGAATCCTGGAGCTTAACCACATCAAAAAGAAAATGAACAATAACCATGCTAGGGTGACGAACAATGGGAGTGGTATGGAGTGACGTGCATTTACTGCATGTCACTTCCATCCTCTATCTCATTCAATTACATAGTACACGACATCCTGCCAACCATTAATCCATGCATCGAAACTTGCACACATTGCTTACCAATTGCGCCACTCGATCCATATTAACCATTTTCCAAAACCATACTATAACATATAGCACATGCACCCCATATGACTCAATAAAATCGTATAGCCACTAACATTTCTAGTTAGGACTAACATCAACTTCTTTAAATTCAAATGCATATAGAATAACATAGCATAACATAGTTTAGTCCCTTCTTCTTGGATTTTTTTCCATATTGCCCTTGTCTCTTGTTATAACTAACATGTGTCTTGTGCAGGTAATAAATCATGGAACCAATAGAAATGTAATAACATTTGATATAAGCCATTCATACATGGAATTTAGATTTTAGAGCAACATAACCAACACATAAAATGCATTATCCATTTGCCATTATGTCGCAAACAAAATCAATACTTCATCATCAATCATGTAGAACCCTGTACGCAGTGTCGAACAATAAAAAAAATGTGTAATAAGAACCTTATTTGATCCTCCAATCTACAATGGGGTCCCACCTACTAGTATTATATATCATTATCTTAGTTTAAATAATAGGCTTTAGCAATACTTTGCAGGCGAAATCCTCGTTACGATTTTTATCGTCAACAAACTGGCAAATCCATAGGGAAATATGTTTCCAACAAATTAATAACTAAAAGCACATGGTTTCATAGACCAATAACAATAGATCAGAAGATATAACCAAAATGATTATGCAACAGGGGGGAGTGAGAAGATTTAATGGAAAAATGATTGGGAATTTGGGAATAACTCATTAAAAATGTTAAGTATGAGGGGGTTTATCCCTGTATGCATAATCATTCAACCATAATTTTCTCTTACTTCAAGGAGAAAAATTTACGGATTTTCTCTTTTAATTCTCAAATGGATGAAGAAATGGACAACAGAAGCGAGGAATAACCAATTTCTTTATAAGACAATAGTGAAAGAAGATAACAAATTCAAGTGTGATTTCAGGGGGAACATCATAACAGTTGTGTGAGCTTGATTGTTATTGAATAACAATATCTTGCAGGAGTGTCACTCTAGAAGAACTGATCCAACATCTTATTCTTGACCAAAATCAACTAAAAGATGAAAAGCGGTAGAACATGATAGAAATGAGATTACAAAATTTAGAAAAACAGAAATAAAATTACATAAATGTAAAAGAAGGAGGAAGCTATTAAAAAGGAAAGCATAAATCAAACTACTGTAAAAGAAGAAATGGAAAACAATGGAAAAATGAAATCAGAACGAAACTACTAATATACAAAAAATCCAAATAACGTTAAAACTTTTCAAGTTGGTTCCACGTAATGTTTCAAGTCAGAATTGTTATTGTTGTAGGAGAACAGTCGCTCCTGTAAATATTTTAGAATGTAAGAGTTAGTATCCATGACAAAAGTGATCTTGAAATCACCCAGGCATAAATTTTGAGACTTTGAGACAATTGATAGTCCTTTAGAGTACATGATTAGATAATCAAGGTAAACATGAATAATTTTACCAATCAAATCGTCGAAAATTGTTTGCATGGATCTTTTAAAAGTGGTAATCATAAAAAATAATCCAGAAGGAATACAT
Source organism: Picea engelmannii (assembly GCA_009831015.1). Taxonomy (NCBI): domain Eukaryota; kingdom Viridiplantae; phylum Streptophyta; class Pinopsida; order Pinales; family Pinaceae; genus Picea; species Picea engelmannii. Next base: position 18,117 of record ML802659.1, on the reverse strand, counting down.
TCATAATTCAAGGTACCCCAATGAGTAATAAGGGTGGTTTTGTATGCATCTTCCCTTTTCATCTTGATTTGATTGTAACCAGAAAAATCGTCAAGCAAGGGCATCATCTGTGACCTTGTGACTTGCTGTAGAATCATTTCCATGTTAGGGAGAGGAAAGTGATCTTTCATATTATCCCAAATGAATGTGCACAAATCAATGAAAAATATAATATGATCAGTTACTTTTCGAATAGGAACCAATTTGGAAACCCATTCAGGGCACTTGACCGGAAAGATGATTCCAACCTTCAAGATTTTTTCCAACTTCTTTCGAATAGTTACTTCCGGTGCAAGGTTGATAGGTCCTTTTTTTCGCCTAATTGTTTTTATTCATTCCTTGATGGGGATGGAATTATTTATAATACCAAGATTAAAACCATGAATATCCTCATAAGACCAAGAAAAAACATCTTGAAATTCACCAAGTAACTTAGGAAACTTCATTTTCTCTTCATCAGAGCATTGGGCACCTATTTTAACATTCTTTGGAGACTCGGGTGTCCCAATGTTCAAGGAGATGGTTTCACCCCCATTCCTTTTCGACTCCTCTTATTTCTGTTTCTCTTTATTGCCTACATCAATTGATGAAAACAAAATCTCTAGGGGATTCAAGCCCTTAGGAATATTGTTATCTTCTATGGATATAATTTCTTTGGGATTATAAGGTTCATTTTGAATGAAAGAACATATGCTCTCATCGCTAGGGAAGACCTTCCAAGATTCTATATTGTCAGGGATATGTGGAAAATATAGATATTGAAAAGTACAATCAAGTCCATGTGGCAAAATTTTCCGATTAGGAGAGGTTGCAAAAATAGCTAACCGATCAACCATTGAGTTCAATTCCCTCTTAACATGAGTGGTGTTTAAAGAGAATAGGTTCGATATAAGTGACCACATAGTTTGGGTGTATCATTTCATCAACTTGTTTCTAGGAGAGTATATATTACGTACAAGGTTCAAAACAAGCTCATAATCGCCAAAAACTGAAAGGTGACCCCAACCAAGATTATAGGCGTTTTCAATGCCTAATAATAATGCTTCAAATTCAGTGACATTATTTGTGCAAGAAAACTCCAACCTGTAAGAAAAGTTATGAATTTTCCCCACATGAGAGTACAAGATTATTCCATCTCCATTACCTTCACTAGAGAATGAACCATCAAAGTGCATGTGCCACATACCATCATCCAAATCATTTTGTTCCAAGGGAATGTTATCTTCCTTAGTAAATATGGAATACACCCCTAGGTCATCTTCGATATAGTTCACATTAGGTTGCGGGACACTCTCTATGTAAGGTGAAATCCTTCCCTCTCTAAGGACTATAATTTTTTTACCATTCCGAGGAACGGATAAGTGTGTCTCGTCGAGTGAGAGGTATCCACCCGTCAAATATTACCAATCTCTTCCTAAGATGATTGAGTAATTGCTTATTGGCATATCAATTACCTGAATACTAAGGGTTGYCCTTATTTCAGGGTGGGCACACAAAACTAAGGTCACATCTTTAATCTCACCTATGGTCGTTTGTTGTAGAMTATTATAAGAGAGCATTCTCTTGACATTTTCATTTGTACAAGACAATCYTATCTCTTCCAKAATAATATTCGACATCAAACTTGGGCCCGAACCGCCATCAATGAGGAAAAAATGGGCGATCTTATCCATAATCTTCACAAAAWTATAAAAAGGGGTATTTTTTACAGGGTATATAAATTTATGTACAACTACTTTATTTATAGACGAATCCTCTTCATTTACCTCTTCAGAGAGGTTGGATACAACGAAATATTTTCCTTCCATGAATTGTTTTAGATGCCTCTRTTGTTCAGGGATGGAAACCATGTCCATAAGGGTTGCATCTTCTTTGATGTTGGCCAACTGATTCAAAATATTGTATTTGGAAGATGGGAGAGGGGAAGTAGTTCCTTGACTGCTAGGAACATTAGGAACCTGAATAGTAGCAGCTGGTGAGAATGAGCTCGAGTTAGAAGAATTTCGGGGAGGATCATATTTTCCTTTGGGAGTGTAGGATTTGTTCCTAGTATTGATGATCATGACATCTTCTGGCTCTACAAAATCTAAGACAATGATGGTATTTTATGGTATTTTACCAAATATCTTATCTCTGACGCTCTTCCTTACCTCACATGTGGCTTCCTCGTGGTGTTCCTCACAAAATTTACACTAACTTTGAGGCATGATAGCTTTAGGATGAAAATTATTTTCAATTGGATTTCTAAAGGGGGCTGCAGAAGAGGATGAAGCTCTAGGGGTGAGAGGGGAGACATTTCCCTTTCTCTCATACGATATCATATGATTATTCATATCTTCTACTAGCTGTAAGAGGGAAAACATGTCTGTTTATTTAACTGATTCTCCCTAAGGAAGACCTGCTCTTTCAATCTATTCTTCATACTCTAAACAAGTATGCAGAGTGGAACCGAGGTTATCAATGGATTTTTCCTCAATCCTATGACGATATGGGGAAGGTAATTCATTTTAGTAATGCATGAAAGTGGCTTGGTTCTGAGTTCAAATGAGTTTCGGGATTTGATTGTATAACTTAGTGAAATACAAGTTGAATGACTTGATGGTCTCACCATTCTTATAAGAGATGTTATTGTACTCACGTAACTACTCAGCTGGGGTTTTATATTTTCCATAGGTGGATTTGAACCAATAGACTAACTCCTCCCAAGTAGACAGGATCTTAGGAGGAAGGTCAAAGAAATCGGCCATAGCCTTTCCTTCTGAGGAATTTACAAACAAGCACATACACGTATCATTTTCATTGGCTCTTATGTTGTGACAAGCATTAAAAAATGCCACCAGGTGTTCATTTGTACCGATAGTGTTATTCCTTGAAAACCTAGGGAGATTCTCTTTGAATATAGGAAGTGGATGAGTAGTAGGTGCTAGGTTAAGAGGAGAGGAAACATGCCATGGTGTGGTTGTGGCATCTTCTTCAAACTGAAAAATCCCATACATTTTAATGACTTTGGTGGGATTTGTGGTAGATTGGATAGGGATATGGTGGCTATATAAGCTACCAATCACTGACGAAGTTGAATACTGAGAAGAGGAAGAAATTCCAGTGCCATCTGAGCCACCACTAAATTCCATCTTGTGGATGATAGGTAAGGAAGAGAAAGACAAACTGGATGAATCAGACAAAGTTCTCCTTAGAGCACTTTGTTGGGTTGATAACACAACATTTCTTCTTCCTATTTCAACAATGGGATTAATTTCAGGTGATAAGCCTCTTATTTTCCTAGAAACACGAGAGTCTAAGGATATGAAAGGAAGACCAAGGCTGAAGGAACAAGAAGGTTATTGTTGATTTCTAAGCTGTCTACGTCTAGCTTCCCAACGTTCTTGGTCACTAATATCTCATTCAGTTGTTTCTCATGAATGATTAAGCTCAACCCGAGTATTAGTAGTGTCTAAAATGGTGTTAAACAGATTCAAAGCAGTGTTGGTCTGATCTTCAAGACTGGGCTCAATATTGGGATGCCTTGCAATAGGTATATTCATTAAGAAATAAAACAGTCAAAGAATCAATATCACAAAAATAGATGTATTTGATGCTAATCAAGCATAAAAATTAACCAGAGAGATATTGAAGATCTCCCGAGTATGGTCACCAAATAAATGTTTAGGAAAATATATGAAATGATATTACTCAAGCATTTTAAGATATTGTGTGGCTAAAGAAATATAGATGGGAATATCACCCTATGTTTATAGACATAAAAATTCGTATCCTAGCTCATAAGTATTTTTTACAAGTGCTTAGGCTGGTTTTTTTATAATTAAAAGCTTGCTGGAAATTCATTATTTATATAATTTTCTAAACATAACAGATGCTGAAATAAATATAGAGACTAAAGTAAAGACACCAAGTCAATAATCAAAACAGATGAGACATAAAGCAATCCTTTATTTCATTCCAATTCATCAAAAAATAATTCTCTTTACAAAATTTCCTGAGGAAGTTTTGGACCAAAGTCAAACTTAGACGTCCCCAATGAAACATACAAAAGGACTTCTGACATAAAGTAAAAAATTGAACTTTAAAAGTTGCATCAGCTTGCCACATATTGTTGCCCGCTGGACTCTGCACAATAGCCTTTGTCAGTCATGAAATCTAATTAAAAAATAGACAAGTCTACATAGACTATCAAAGATAGATCAACACCTCTAAAAAACAAGTTGTTGGCCCTTGATTATGGAAGAAAGTGAAGATTAAGGAAGAAAGGAGAAATACGAACTGCGCGGAAGGCACATTAACTAAGATTGGGTCAAATTGGTCAAAGAAGAAGAAAAGAAGGAGCGAATTAAGAGAAAATGAGCCGTTGAATGAGAAGATCAAGGAAGACAAATCAGCAATAAAAATGGATTGTGGACAACTCAACAAGTGAAAAAATCCACCAACGGATGCTTTAGAGAACCTCACAGGAAAGAAGGAAAGACAAGCTAGCGAAGCCCTGAAAACATGGGTCAAGTTGACCTAGCGTTTGGATATAGGGTTTTGATACCTAGACGACGTCACGAAATGTATAAATAAGGACCTAGATGAGAGAAGAGGGGTTCGTCACTCGTTGGTGGTTCGTTGTTGTTCGTTATAAAGTTGGTCATTGTGAGTTAAGAGAGTGGTTATTTTCGTTGTGTAAGAGAATTATTGTAAGGGGAAAGAGTCTTTATTGTAATATCTTCCACTGGGTGAGAAGATCAATCCTGCAGTTGGGTGCGTAAGAAGGGGAGAGAAGAAGAGAAAGACAGAGAGATCTGCAAGATAAGTGCACAGATAGAATTGTATGTTTTCATATAATATCAAGAAATGTAGTTCTATGGACGTAGCCCTGGGGAGACGGTGAACCATGTATATCTTGTTGTTCTGTGTGATTGATGTTGCATTCTTTTGATTTTTTTAATTCTATTATTGCATCACTGTGTTAGATCTGAGATATAGTTCACGCAGTAGGCTTAAAGGAGATAAAAAATAACTAGGTTGCTAGGTGTTATTGCCTTGGATTCACTTTTCATTTCCTCTGGTTGTAGACACCCATGTCCTACAACCTCCTATTTCTACTTTGGGTGAGACTGCATCTTCTTTGTAGGTGTTGCTAAAAGGGCCAGTTGTTAGGGCTTGTTGGTGCATTGTTAGAGTTGAACCCTGGGTCTACCCCTGTGCCAACAAATGGTTCTGTTGTTGGGACCAGGATCTTCTGGAGGGAATGTCAAGGTGGTTTCCATCGAAGACATAGATTCAAAAGTGGATAGAAGAACAAGAAAAGGACTTCGTTGAGGCTCAGAATAAAAACCCTAATATAAGTACAAAGGATTGGTTGGGAAGGTATATCTTCTCTGATATACACGAGATTTTCTTTGGAGGAATTCATAAGGAACAATACGAGTGGCTAGCTAGGTTAGCATATACCCAGTTTGAAATCAGATCTAGACCACCTGTGGTTTGGACGTTAGCGTTGATCAAGAAGGTCAAGAGAGTTGATAATGTCATGTCAAGAGCAGTAGATCACTAGTTTGATAGCACTATTGGAGGGTACATTACCGAGTTTTCTATTGACAGAGTAGAGTCATATAGCCAATCAAAGAGATATTTCTTTAAGGGACTGAGAGGAAATTTTTTACACTTTTTGAAGTTGATAATCAAGATGCTATTGCATGAGAAGAACATCTTGAAGAGATATTAATTGGTCAGATTGAAAAGATAATGTTCAAAAACTCAGACAACGACAACAACACAAAGGTGGGACATACACATAGTGGGAGAATCTTTAGAGAGATTCCTCTGGTAAACCTGTTTGAGTAGAGCCATGAACCACTAGCACAGGATGAAGGGTTCTACAGTGGAGAAGAAGAAGAGTTATTGACCGAGGAACATTCAGGGTCTGCTGGGACAGAGGAAGAGAAGACTAAATAACCTCATCGAGAAGAGTCAGAAACTTTAGGAACTGTACCGACTGTCAAAGTAAGTACTATTACTCCTCTTATTGTTTTAGCAGCATTAAGTAACCAGCGTAGCTTGAGATATCAGAGCACTCAAAGCACTGTTACCATCAGTTGATTACATACTCAGTAAAGAAACCTAGGAAGATCTATGGGAGATGAGATGAGGCTACCTATCTTTAGAGGAGATGGATTTGAAGATCTCGATAATATCTGGTTCTTATGCAAGGTTGTATGGAGTATTAAGAAAGTCAATGACGAAGACGCTAAGAGAGATCAGTTTAGTACTACCTTGAGAAACCACGCACTGAGTTGGTATATGAATTTTTCTACAACGACTGCACAACCTAAACTGTTGAATACCATCAAGACTAGATTGAGTGCATAATTCAAGAAACCTAAGTCGAAGTCGCAGTGCAGTTCAAAAATGAAATAAATCAATAAGAGAGTAGTTGAACCTGTTTGGGAGTTTGATCAGAGGTTTAAGACCTTGACAGGCTGGTTGAGTTTTCATATCCCAGACGAGCAGAACAAGGAGTGGTTCATTGTTTCCCTCTTACCACACATCACAGTTCCTCTAATGCAACAGAAGATTGCTTTGTAGGCTGAGGCATTAGAGATCACCATGAAGCTAGAATCAACCCCTATGGGAGAATCTAGCTCAAGTATGATTCAAATTTTGAGTCAGCTAACTAGCTTATCTTTGCAGCTCGAAGATATGAATAAAGACAAGGGAAAAGATAAAATAGACGACATCTCATGTATCAGATTCAAATCAGAAGTCCATGATAAGGAGCATTGTCCCCTATTTCATGAGTACTTGGCCTCTGGAGATCTGAGCCCTTTGAAGTAGGTTACTCTACCCTGGTGCGAGGTATGTAGAAATAGACGTTGCCCCGGTGAATGTTATTACATGAAAAAATATGTCCAGACACCTACAAATATTTACTGCACATTATGTAAATCTATGGGGCATGATGAGAAGGAATGTAGGGCTTATGACCTCTTGCATGAAAGATCAAGAGATACATATAGGATTCAAGGTGAAGTATAGCAGTAAGGAAATGCTAAACAGTTTAATTCTCCAGGAAGAGGAAAATTCAACCCTCACAGTGGATTCAAAGGAAGAGGATGAGGAGGAGGTTGTTGGAAAATGCTTAATAGGAAGCATATTCTTGTCATTGATGGCAAGTACAACAGTGATGATGTCATGATTACAACAGCGATGATCAACAAGAAAATAGAAGATAAGTCCAGGAAGATTGAATGATTGAAGGCAACACAACATTGACAAAATGATCGAAGGCTCGAGAAGCATTTTTGATCATTGGATATCATTCAAAATTCCCAAAAGAATGAGAGTCGTCAGATCAGAATATAGACAAGAAGAGCACTGAATAGGAGGACAGATCTCAGATGTTAGATCTGAGCATAGGGTCTGACCACCATTGGATCGAGGAGAACCTGCATGATCTTTAAAATGCAAGGAGTAGAGGGCTCACAAAATCCTGAAAGCAGGAGGACCGTCCATCTCAGGGGGTTATGTGGACCGTTGATCTGACTCCCTGTCGGAGTTTCAGAGATCAAGAGTTGGAGATGACAAGTAATATCATCCACAGAAATCCCGATTTCACGATATGAAAAATCGCGACATAATCTGAGCCATCAAATCAAGATCACATCTGGACCATCGATCTGACTCACGTCATCAAACCACGACAATTAGGAACATGTGGCACAACCAGGTAATGACAAGTGTCAGACTGATTCAACATTCCAAGCACATGTAAGTCACGAATCAGGGTAACACGTGGTAGTTATTTAACACATGTGATGTCAGCAGACTTACACCATGTCGGAGTTTCGAGGATTGTGTGTTGGAGATGTAAAAGAACATTCACCATAGGAATGCCGAAATCGCGATATGCTAAATCGTGATTTAATTGTGGACCGTTGGATCAAGAGGACGCATGGCGAAAGATCAGAGCACCATAAAGCTCCATCTCGTAGTTTCTCCTATCGCAACTTGGAGCGACGAGCACCTCCATCTAAGGATCAGCGAGATGCGAGATCACGAAAAGATCCTGACGGTCAATACACCAAAAGATGTGGACCGTTGATGTAAGATCCTTTTTGAAGTTTTGCCTATCGCAACTTGGTGTGACAAGAACCTCTATCGAAGGAATCACGAGATGCGAATTCACGATGAGATATCGATCGTAGAATCATAAAGATCATGGACCGTTGATCTCAGCTCCATCTCAGAGTTTCGCAGATCGCGACTTGGAGATTCGAGATGATTCATCTCCAGATTCATGAAATGCAAAATTGTGAAAGCCCTTTATGCATAAGCGCTTGGTCATAGCCATGGTCATATAGACGAAGGAGCTAGCACAGAAAAGCTCTGTATTGGAGCTTCAGAGATCATGACATGAAGTGTCGAGACACTTGGCCACAGGAATGCCGAAATGCCAAAACCCGATTTAAAGGCAAGTTTAATAAAGTGCATCCAACAGTGCAGATAAACCTAAAAGAGATCGGAGGGATACTGTTGCACAACACAGTGAAACTGCTAGAAACCATTGATGGGTTCTACTAGAGGATGCGAAGAGACTTCGGTGTGATTTCCAGAGGAGATAAAGAGTCACATGGAATCTGCCAGTGGAATGAAGATGATTCGTGGAGGAAATTGACAGCTAGATAAGGGTTTGAGCTCGTAACTAAAACATAAAGGATGAGCTCGACTGTAACAGAGAAGAC
>ML802658.1:131226-147277 GCA_009831015.1 Picea engelmannii | reverse complement strand
CTTGTACTTGAACATTTAAGTGGGGTAAAAGGAGGTTGCCCCCTCGAAGAGGCTTATTATCTGAAATTATATCTTTTTCAAGGCGTTGAGTACTTTTCCTGAGGTTTTTCTATGCTATATTGATGTTTGGTTCTTAACATATTATTCACTTCCTGGGTTTTAATCCTTATAACGAGAGAGTTTAGAAGTCAGTATTGAAGTGGATTTGACGAGGTTTAGAGGTGGAGCCTTCTAGTGCTTCCAGGTGCTTTTAATAATGGAAAATGAGGTCAACACCTTGCTCAGTGTGGCTAACGAGGAGCATTGGGAGAGGACATGCTTTTATGCCTCGGTGGATGCGTTAAGTGATTTAAATGATACTACCCTTTGTTTTTTCTGTATTATTATTGGGATTTTTAATACGGGTTTGACACCTCCGGAGGCCTACACATTACTACATACATTTCCCGTTACACTTCCTTGCACCACAAATCTTGTTGAAAGGCCTGTAGGCGGAAATCCTATGGTTTCTCCTCTGAAAAAGAACTTGCATGAACTTGGTGAGCGAGCAGAGTCTATCCCGAGAGTAGTACAGAGGGAAGAGGATAAAGATTTAGATAATTATTCTCCTATAGCCCATACTTATAGTAGCAGCCGACCTGTTAAGGCTTGGAAACCGAAAAAGAAGAGAAGAAGACTGGTCATGGGGATGGATATCGGACTAGAGGAGTCTTGCAACTTGTCGATATGTTCCTTAGTTTTTAGAATGACATATCGATCTCATTTCTCTACACCGATTGATGAGTGGGTGCGCCACTACTAAGAACCTTTATTAGGATATTGTCCAGATGTTCTTTCCTTGCCGCGTGGTTGGTTGGGTTTTGTATTTAGGAAATTGGAGGATTGTAAAATAATTCTTGATAAGTATTGGATATATGATGGTGGTAGTTTGATGATTAAAATATGGAGGCTTAGTTTCAACCCAACCACTGAATATTTTTGTTTCAGACACTTATGGGTGCTCCTCTTGAGCCTTCCCTTACAGTTGTGGAACCTTAGATCTTTGGACGCAGTCGGGAACTGCATTGGCCATTTTATTAGTGTTGATGATGCTTCTTTGAGGTCGACTGATAAATGAATGGCGAAAATCCTTATTGAAGTGGACATTTACGCGAGACTTTCATAGGTTCTAGAGATAGAATGGAGTGGCCTTTTATTTACTCAGCGACTAGATTATTTGGGAATTCCATTCCGCTGCACAAGGTGTAGACAGACTGGTCATCTTAGGAGAGATTATACTTTTGTTCTTGGCTCCTTGGAAGAAGATATATCCTCAAACGAAGTGCTTGGGGGTATTGATACACAGATGGTGGAAGAGTCTAATACATTGGATTACCTGGGGCTCAGCTCGAAGGATAGTCCTTCTGTTCAAGACACAAATTTCATGGGTAAGTTGAAATTCTTCTTCCCTAAGATTTATTTCTCTTTATATTCCTGGGAGCGATATCATTTAAATAATATTCTCTTCCCTAAACAAACTGTCGGGAATGATATTTCTAGCGAAAAGACTACCTTGACTAAACCTATATTTTCTGACATGGATGCGAAAAGTATTAGAAACCTTGCTGAGGTTTTTCCCATAGGAGGGGTCGCTACCAGTTTACCTAGTCAACTAGGTAGGAGTGATGATTATGTCATAGTCTCGGGTTATAGCGAGTCAACAGTTAGTGATTCTGTAATGGACAGAATGTTAATTAACTTAATCACTGATCTTGCTAAGGCCTCTAATCCTCTTCCTTTAACAATTTTTTTGGGCAATGTCCCTTTGGAAAGATAGGTAGATCTTGGGGTCTCGGAAGCACCAAAGCTAAGTGTCTCTTCCTCTGTCGTTGAACCTACATGGTCATGGGGGTTGGGTTATGAAATCTCACCTATAAAAACTAGAAGCGCCCGACGAAAGGTAGGGGCTTGTAGCTACACACCAGATAATCTCCCAGTTACTTCTTCCGATCAAAGGGTGCTTAGAGGCATGAAATCCCTGGCCAGGGAAAAACCATGATCCTCCTCACCCTTAATATTAGAGGGGTAGGAGGACCCCTGAAATTGGCCTCCTTTCGTAGACTAGTGTGTAAATCTTCTCCAAATCTCATTTTCCTTCAAGAAACGTTGGTGTTCGTGGAAAAATCTAGGACATTCATGAACAAGATCAAACCTAGTTGGTGTGTATGCATTGTTAGTGTTGTGGGGACCTCAGATGGTCTTTTGGTATCTTGGGATCCAATTTTTTTTTATCTGGTGCCTTATTTAAGCATTGGTGGGATTTTTTTGTTAGTAACGTCTCTATTGGATAATAGGAAGTTCTCTTTCCTTAATGTTTATGGACCCTATCAGGATTGCAAAGATTTCTAGGAAGCATTGGATGGATCTGGGTTGTTAAGACACAAATATTTAATTATGGCTGGCAATCTAAATTTTACTACTTCTCCCGATGAAGTTTGGGGAACTTTAGCTTTATTTGACCCCTTGGCAGGTTATTTCAAAACTATTTTTCAAAAGAATTGTTTAGTTGACTTTGTTCCAGTGGAGAAGGTGTCTTCTTGGCGAAATGGTAGAGATGGTGATGACAACATTGCAAAACGACTTGACCAATTCTATATTGCAGAGTATCTTTTAACAAATACTCAAAGGTTTAGAACCTGGGTTGAGTATCCTTACTTGTCGGATCATGCACCTATGTGTTTAGAGTTTGGGGATGGTTACCCGACTGTTTCCTTTCCTTTTAATTTGAACCCTGATTAGATGAACGATGAATCCTTTTTGGGGATTGTTCGACAGGTCTGAAATGATATGAGGCATATTCTTATTGTAAGAGCCCAAAGACGCTTAGTTGGGAAACTATCACTCTTAAAAGCTAGAGTCAAAGTATGGGCTAAAGAGAAACACCAGTGGGATCAGTTTGATTTGATTAAGATTGAGGAGGCCATTGATTATAGTTACAAACAATTGAACATGGGAATATCAACGGTGGAAGATGCAATTACGCAGTCTAAATATGAAACTGAGAGAAAGTGATTATTGTTGGCAGATGAAGAAAGATGGCGTCAAAAGAGTCGGGAGATCTGAATAAAGAGTGATGACAAGAACACAAAGTTATTTCATCTTTTTTCCAGCTATAGAAGGAATAAGAAATTTATTTGGGAAATAAAAGATAAAGCGAGAGGAACTCATACTGATCAACAAGCCATCAAGGACGAAGCGGTCAGGTATTTCAAGTCTTTCTTCAATGATACAGTCTAGATTAATTTAGAAGAGGGGATCGACTCTGTCGGGTTATTTCCGACTTTTGTAAATGAAGCTGATGTTCAGAACTTAGAAAAGGAGGTGACAACGGATGAACTATTTTTTATTCTTAAAGGATTTTCTAGAGACAAAAGCCTTGGTCCTGATGGTTGGACAATAGAATTTTTTCACTCTTTTCTTGATTTAGTTGGACAGGACTTGGTTAATATGGTAGAGGAGACAAGACTTAGAGGGAAGGTAATCACTTCGATCAATTCCACTTTTTTGGCTTTGATTCCAAAGGTCAACAAACCCTCCTATTTCAGTGATTATCAGCCAATCTCTCTCTGTAACCTTTGTTACAAAATCATAGCAAAAGTCATTGCAAAGAGACTCTGGCCTATACTTTCCAGGGTACTATCAGATGAACATCTAGGCTTCCTCAAAGGAAGACAAATATTGGATGCTATCGGAACTGCACAGGAGTGTCTTCACAACATCAAGTCAAAAAAGTTACAAGCTATTATTCTGAAACTTGACTTAAAGAAGGCTTACGATTGTACCAACTGGGACTTCTTGAGGTTAATCCTTATTTAAAGTGGATTTGGGATCAACACTACAAACTAGATTATGGCTTGTGTCGTCTCCACTTCATATGCTACTCTAATCAACGATGAGGCCACAAAGTTCTTCAAGAGAAGTAAAGAACTGAGACAGGGTTGTCCGCTTTCTCCTTTACTTGTTATACTTGTCATGGAAGGTCTCAGTCTTTCTTTAAAGAAAGCACAAAATCATGGTTTGATTACGAGGATAAAGGTGTCCAGATTGATTAAGATTCTCCATCTTTTATTTGTTGATGACATTCTCATTATGTCTAAAGCGTCCTCAACTGAATGGGAAAAAATTCAAGAGATTCTTCATATGTTTTGTCAGGCCTCGAGATTGGTTATAAACATCCAAAAATCCATTCTTATGCACTCGGGTGTTGATCCGGAAAACCTTCAGAGTATAAAATATTTTCTCCTTTATCCTTGTAAAGATCTTTCTTTGGGTTTTAAGTATTTGGGTTACTTCCTAAAAACTAAAAGCTACAAATCAGAGGACTGGCAATGGTTAATAGATAAGTTTGAAACCAAGATTAATCATTGGTGTAATAAGTGGCTTACACTGGTAGGGTGCTATGTGCTAATAAAAGCAGTGCTTGAGAGTATTCCAGTTTATTGGATGACTCTTGCTCATATATCTCTTTTGGTGCTCCACAAATTATGTAGGTTAATTTTTTCTTTTCTCTGGTCTAGGATTAAAAACAAGCATTGTTACCATCTTTGTATCTAGCAAACAATTGTCAAACCTAAACAACTTGGCGGCTGGGGTCTTCAAAATATATATTTTTTTCTATAGAGCTCTAGCAACGAACACTTTGTGGCGTGCATAGATGAAACCAAGCATTTGGCATCAGGTAATTAAAGGTAAATATTACTCAAATGTCCCTGTGGTCTCTTGGATGTGGTCGGCTGTGGGGTATACATCATATGGTTCGCAGTCTTGGAAAAACATTTTAAACACCTTACTAGTCATTCTTGATTGGCTGGCCTGGAAGCTATGTTTGGGGCATTCAATTATTATCGAGAGAGATGTTATTATTGGTATGGAACATACTTCCTTTCTTTCTTTGGATCCAGTACTAGAACTAAACAGAAAGCATATTTGTTTCTTATAACAGGCGAGCCGATCCATTTCTATTGGATTGTTGGGTTAGAACTGGGTTAGTAGTATCGAGTTGGGATTGAGGGAGGATCTTTCTCCAGAATGGGGGAGTTTTAGAAGGCTATTACTTGAATATGGCATTGTCTTTACTGGGAGTAAGGATGAGCTTATCTGGATAAGCGGTGATAAATATGGAATTATCTCAGTTAAAAATGTTTACATTGCTCTTTCAAACAATTTGTGGAGTTATAAAGTAGCGGGTTGGAAAAAGTGTTTATGGAAATGGGATTTCCCCTTGAAACTAAAACTTTTTTGTTGGCTCTTATTGGAAAACAAAATACTTACATGGAAAAATCTACAAAAAAGAGGATGGTATGGTCCTGGTTTATGTTTTTTGTGTAAAGAAAGAGGAGAATATAGCAAGCATCTCTTTGTTAGTTGCTCATTCACTGATTCAGTTTGGGAGAGAGTTAAAATTGCTTTAAATCTGACAAATGGATGGAATGGTAATGCAGTAAATGACTGTTTCCAAAACTGGGCTTTACAAAATTATTTTATTAAAGCTCTACCTGCTCACATCTGTTGGTATATTTGGAAGGATAGGAATAAGAAAATCTTTGAGGACAGACCCCCATCAATGGAGAGGATTGTTTACCTTGCTACAGGCTCTGTGGGATCTATGTGCACCAAGCAAATTGATCCTTCTCCAAGGATTTTACCTACCTTTCTTCCTGTAGATAAAACCCTCGCCTGGTTTGATGGTGCTTCTCAACAAAATGGCGTTCTTTGTGGTGCTTGAGGATTTCTTAAGATAAATGATCTCTCGGAATATACATGGACTCTAAACTGTGTAAATGGAACAAATTCTAGGGAGGAACATATGGGAGCTTGGGCGACCTTAATTCTTGCCACAAGACTTTGTATTCTCGACTTCCATATGATGGGGGATTCCAAGATCGTCATCGATTGGCTAAATGGTATTGGTTCGATAAATGTGGCTAATCTTAAGGGATGGAAAGACAGGATCCATGCTCTCCTTCCTTTCTTCAAGTCTATTACATTTGCTCATATTTATAGAGAAAGAAATAAGGTGGTTGATAGTTTATCAAAGAAGGCTTTTTACACGCCCCGAGGTCATATTGCTTACAATCATTGGCTTGAAGGTCATGAGGGACCTATTATTCGTTTAAATTTGTAATGTTTGCTAAGATTCTCTGATGTCTCTACTATTTTTTGGGCCTTATGAAGGGTATCTCTCCACTAGTATGCTTGTCATAAATCTGGATACTTCTAGTCTGATGAAGTTTTTTTGTATATGTAAAATCGGTTTGGATCAAGCGGGACTTAAAGCTAGCCCTCTCTTTTTTATTTTTTATTTTAAAAATAAGAACTGTTGTTATGTTATGGCCAACCATGTAAAATGATTATATTATTATAAATATAATGTGCACTTTTCTTTTTCTATGCAGAAGGAAAAAAAAAAAAAAAACATTCTCATTTTTACTTTAAAAACTAAAGAGTGAAATGACATTTCTCATATGTTATGGCTTTGATATACTAGTATTACTATTAATATGCATTTATATTAACCCTTTATCTTTTAAATCTTTTAAAATTTAAGATTCCTTTTAATGAGCATAACTTTTTTGTTTATTTTTTATTCTTCTAAATATTTAATAGATGTGAAATTAAAATATTTTTATAATAATAACTGCAAACAATGATTTACAATTAATTACAAACTCTAAAATTATTTATTAATTTAATTTTAATTTAGATATTAAAACCATTCTAACAAACGTTATTCTCGATGACATATTCAATATTCACTTTAATTTTAATTTAGATATTAAAATCATTCTAACAAACGTTATTCTCGATGACATGTTCAAATCAGATCGAATATGACTGATGAATAAACCATTAAATTATTAAAAAAAAAACACTTAACATATTTGAGAGCATTTTTATGATTTTACGCTATTTATAGACTTGGGCGATTCTACGAAACATTGAAGTTAAGTTAGTTTAAGGTAAATATTGAAATCAACTTGAAGTCATACGTTACGAATGACGTTATAAATAATTTATTTATTGTGTTGATTCTAAGTTATGTCGATTCTATTATTTTATATTAAAACAAACGCGTTATGGTTGGTAGGGGGGATTTGATTTATTTTTTAATGGATGGCATAGAATCAAGTGGGGGTATTCGCATATATAAACCCATAATAATATAATCTATTAAATAGTAATATATCTCCTACCTTGGAGTTTTTTCCTTTGTTACGTGTCTAAGTGGGGGCCATACCCCCCTTTGCTCAAGACTAACGTTAGTTAGAATGAATTTTCTTTTGTGACACAATGTGCATGAGGCAGAAATCAACTTCAAAGTTGGTAGAAAGGCATGCATGCGATTCCTCTAAGCAAACAAGTTCAATGTAACATATACTATTTATATATATTATATATTTATATATGAGAAGTAATTTGGGGTTAATGAGAGGTCCTAGCCAACCAACAAAGGACGAATAATAGTATATCCATGTTTGTTCTACATGTCTACATCTGTTGTCAATTTAGTAAAGTTTTGCTGGCCATGTGTACATTACAAATGTGACGTAGTTATCCTCAATATATATGGCAAATGATTGAGAACGTTGGGGGGCTAAGATATGTGTCGGCGAGAAAATGAGTGAGCCACCTGCCCCCTAGGTTCTCCCCCCTTTCCATAAAATTCTGTCTCCATTTGTCTCTAATTGTTAGGGATGTCTAACATTGGAAATTGGAGCTTATTGTCCCCCATGCCCATGAGGGACCCCACATATTAATAATTCATACTTTTTTTTAGCTTACACACTTTTGTGACTCTAGATCTTGAAATATATTGTAATTTAAAAATACAAAAGCATTGGGAGGGTCCATGGCCCTTGCCCTTCATTAAACTTTTGGCATCTGATTAGACCTTTAAAACGTTTGATAGAAACATACTAAACGAAAATCAAATCATAATATGATGACATGAACCGTATTTTTGAAGAAAAAAACAAAACCACTTTCTATATCACGTGATCTATGATCACAAAGAAAATAACATATGCTTTAGAAGAAAGATTCTCCTTTTATCTTAATGGAATGGGATCGAATTGTAATTTTGTCAATAACTATATTGATTAGATACTTTCCATTATGTCACTAGGGACATTTTGTCCTCCTCCTTGGTATAACAATTTAATCAGATGGGTCATGAGCAGTGTACGCTTTGGAAGGAAACTAAGATAAACAAGGAGAGACTTTTCAATGCAGGGAAGAAAAGGAGTATTAATGTAACAATGTTATGTAGCATCACATAGATAATGTTACACGTTAAAATGGGTCTACAAAACATAACACTTAAACTGTTAACAATATTAATATGAGAGTGAATGAATATTCTATCACATCAGAAATTATGTTAACAATATTAATATGAGAGTGAATGAATATTCTATCACATCAGAAATTATTAATATATTTTATTGGCTCAAAATCAATCAATCATATTTAATAAGTAACAACTAACATAGAACATCAAAATTTATATTTCTTAAAAAAAAATATGCATAGTAATTATAGTACTTAAAGGTGTCATAACTAGCATATTCAAAGTTTATTATCTTTGTTTTTTATTAATAATAAAAATAAAAATAATTTATTTTTAAGGTCACGGCTAAGCCACACCAAATTGGTGTATGAGACCCCCTTGTTTGTGGATAAGGGACCCCCCTCCACCTAGCGATTTGATTGGTAAAGTCTACGGAGGCATATATACCCTACCCCCTCTCGATTTGAACTTGTGACCTCTTAAGAGGAAACACATGTTCTTAACCATTATATTTATGTTAATTTGAGCAAAAGTATTATAATAAAATTATGTTGGAGAGTAAGACGCAAAGATAGACACAATTATTGGAATACAAACATATTTCCCTTAAAATGGGAAATGGTGTTTCAAGCATGGGTGTTTGTGATAAGATCGCATAAGTTTCATGTCTCCTATCACAATGATTGAATATGTGGTAATTTTTTACTTGAAGGTAAAAGTTTCAAATGTTCAAAAGCAAGATAATAATAGATCCACTTGGTTGAAGAACTTTGTGATGAATTACCATTAAGTAAAACCAAATAAAAATTCAAAAAAACTTGTGCATGTAACTTCTACAAATGATCTCACCATGCCCAATTCTAATGTAGAGAGTCATGCTCATGAGTCAAACCCCTCTATAGGTAGTCTCCATGCTTGGATACTCCCTTGGGAAGGAGAAGAGGAGACATTCAATTCAGACAATTTGAACTAGGATAAGGAGTCAAGCTTGTTGATGTCATTAGATGATGTAATGCTCATCAATGTGCACGATCCTTGATAAGGGAATTTAGAAGTAGGATACATTTCTCTGTGTTCTATAACACAATTATGTTAGTATATGATCTCTTACTATGAGAAATATATAAATTACGAAAAGTCAAAATTTGAATATCTAATCTTGCATTCTAAACATTGAATTATGAAGATTAAAATGATAAAGGAGAGGAGATTTCAAATATGAAGATTAAAATGGTAAATGAGAGGAGTTTTCAAATATGAAGATTAAAATGGTAAAGGAGAGGAGATTTCAAAGTCGTAGAAGGTATTCAAAGACACCATAACATAGGTTTATCCCACCGTTGTTTCACGCATACCAACACAAAACACACCCCACTGAGAAGGAGGGGAACCCTTATCAAGAAAACATACTCACTCTGCAACCAATCAACCATTAGGTTTGTAAAGGACACCACTCCCTTGTAGCTACCTAATTGGCATAAGGATCATGGTATGTTGCACAACAGGTGTATAGGTTAAGCAATGCTCCAACACATTCATTCATACTCGGGGTTTTTAAACCCCTGTAGATACATCTTAAATCCAGATCTATCAAGCGTTGAGAGGGATCAAAACTTTGAGGTGTTAATTTTTTTTATCATTTATGATAGATCTAGGCTAGTAGTCTCATTCAATCCCATAAAACCTAGAACTCGCAACTTATAAAGATATGGATATGTAAAAGTCCAATTTTGATTATCGTTAACATATTTGTATTTGCATTGTGACAATATTTATATGTAACTATCATATTTAAAGTATTTCCATTTATGTGTAAATTGGTATCTCTCTCTTTATATTAGGTGGATGTATAGAATCTCTCTCTTTCATTTACAAAGGTTTTTTATTTCATTTGTATATATATTTAACTAACATATAATATTACTATTATCTATTATAAATATTATTTTTTTAAGGTGATATATGATGATGTAAGCATTACCCATGTGACAAGATCTCTATCATACTAGGCTATAGATGCATCTTGCAACTATTGGTGTGATTACTCAAAAGTTGAGTAATACATTGTTTGGTAATAAGGGGACGTGAGGGGCATTTTAATATACCTATCAATATAGGTATTGGGGGAGTGCTTTAATTTACTCGTGGATATGGATATAAAGATTTTAAAAGGCGGAGGGTAGACAAAGCCCAAGTGAGTCTAAGTATGACTCAAACAAGAACATTTGCGTTGGTTTTTGAAGGAAAAGTAAGGAAGAAGCATGATAATGATTAACATGGGAAAAAAATATTGGGACCAACATATTAAGGAAAAAAATAAAAAAATGTATGAAAAATGTCATGAAAAAATGGATACCTAGGATATTTAATGAAAATAGGGCTTTTTTTTAATTGAGAATGTTTATTTGCCAAATGATTTTTGGAATATAGAAACTAAATTATGGGTATTCTTTAATATTCTATGAATGAAAGTCCCATGTCATAGGTTAATAAAATGAACCCCTTGGTAAATTTGGACTTAGAATAGATCCCTCTTAGTCTCAATCTTTTAAACAATGTTTAATCATTTCCATTCTTAATAATAGATCAAGGGTTACGATCAATTCATGTTGATTTAAAAAAAAAAAATTAATAACATAGAGTGTTACAAACTATGCATGTTTTTTTGGATTGTAATGAATAAATTCCATATGTATGTCCCAAGCACAAATGTATACTTTCACCATTGCTAGGATGGGGAGATATGTATGTCCAAAGCACAAATGCACACCCTTATCTTGATAAAAATGGGAAGGGGAGGTGGAGGTTTATTAAAACATTTGAATTTCACATACATAGGATTGCTTACCAATGTATCTTTTTGTTTTTAAGTGTAGTGAATGGATATAGTATCTATATCCCATACACAAATGTAGGGAATGAAGATGGGAATTGAAGATTTCTTAAAGCAACCTTTTAAATTTAAGTATTGCAAAATATAGCTATGTATGTTTTTGTTGTTGAATATTATCATTTGTTTCTCCCAAACACAAATACATAACTTCATTTTCAGTACATCCCTTCATCCTATAAAAATGGAAAAGTGGAAGTGTACATTTATACTATTTTCTTCACAAATATAAAACTTTACACCTTCATCTCATAAAAATAGAAAAGTAAAATGTACATTTATACTATCCCCTTTACAAATATAAAACTCTATAAGTTACTAATTCCTACACCTTCCAAAATGGAAAAATATGCCCAACACAAATACACACCTTCACCTTCTTCTGGTTATCTTTTTGGAGCCCAATGCAAATGCACATATTCCTTCTAAAATATTTTCACCTTTCTATCTTTAAACCCAACACAAATACATACTTTCACCTCTCCATCCTCATTCCTCACACAAATACACACCACCACTTCCACCTGAGATGACTCGGTCATATTGATTAAAGTGCACTTAGAGTACAGGTAGATAGAGTCTCTATTCTATGAGGGGCACTAACCTCCCACCCTGCAAAATAAAATTTAAAGCCAGCCATCATCTGGGGGGCCAACCTGGAATTATTTATGGGGTCTGTTGCTGGTGGCGTGAAAAAGGGAAGAAGATTCTGCTCAAGTCCGGCGGGCATTCGACGTTCGTTCCGGACAAAAAATACCTCCGTCGGTCACCTGTACAAAACCACTTTACAGAGGCGCGCCTGTGTGCGTATTGTGTAGCACCCAGCGATCCTGGTTGATGGCCAGTCGTTTCAATGTTAGATAGGACTGACGGGTGGTTCTCAGGGATGATGTAGAGACCGGACCCATTTGGTAGACTTTCTTAGTGCCTGTCCAGAGATCTAATTTGCACTTCTCTCTTTTCCTTTTCTTCAATCCATGCTCTCATGGAGGTGTCGATATAATATTTTGCATTGCAGCCACAGCTTGATGAGCTTCTAGATATAATTGGCAACTGAAAAATCAGGCAACTAAGGTCTTGAATGTACATTGCCCCTTAAAGCTGACAAGCCATGGGACACCACTCATGCTGCAACCAGCAGAAAGTGAAGAGAGGCCTGTGGTCACCAGAGGAGGATGAAAAGCTTATTAATTACATCAATAACAATGGCTATGGCTGCTGGAGTGAAGTGCCAGAGAAAGCAGGTACAACATTATAATCAATCAATGCCCTGTGGTTGCACTGCCTGGCTTCTTTACTAGTGAACCAGTACTCTCAATATTTCCATGTAATATTGAACTTATCCTAGTCAGGCTTTATAACATTCTAATAGGAGACTTAAGTTAATATGATGTGTAGCTGTTTAGAGATTTAAACTCGTAATTCCCTGCTGCAGGATTGCAACGCTGTGGGAAGAGTTGCAGGCTTCGCTGGATAAATTACTTGAGGCCTAATATCAGGCGTGGGAAATTCACTCCAGAGGAAGAGAAACTTATCATCAGTCTCCATAACATTGTTGGTAACAGGTAGAAATTGCTATTATTATTGAATTTTGCAGCACTTGCAGCATTAAGCCAGCGTCATTCATGATCTTAGATTCATGTAAAAATGCTAGCTGATTACTAAATTTAAGTTCAGTGACTATCATAATATTATTAGATATGAATAGCAGAGTGGACTTGAAGTTCATCATCATTGTTTTATCGTTTATTCGTTATTACTCAACGAACGCATAAAAAAAATCATGATCTTATAAGTTCTGCTATGGGACCTGTAAGGTCTGTTACTAAATGAAAATCTCAAATTTAGGGTTCTTCAGTAAATCTCATGGATGCATCTATGGTTAGCAATCTCAATATCTTCTGCAAACTTACATGTTTGCGTGCAGGTGGGCACACATCGCAACACATTTACCTGGTAGAACAGACAACGAGATCAAGAATTATTGGAACTCGTGGATAAAAAAGAAGCTCGCTAGATCTCGATTCGATTCCAAATTACTTGCCGAACAGAGCCCTACAAGACCTGAATTGTCTCAAATTTTATCAAAGCAACTTGAGGACGAGAGCATAATATATACACCTTATAGTAATGATCACTCCCCACAGACTCAGCTTTACATGGCGGGCAACAGTCTTCAGCAAACAGTATCAAACCAAAAGCAAGATTCGAAAATGTCGGAAGCATTGGGCCATTGTAATATTTCAAACGATCATGCTTCTTCAGCAAGTATGATGGACAAAACATTGTATAGTATATACCAAAAGAACGGGAAATCGAACCTAGAGAGTTTTGTCCATGACCACAAAGTGGCTTCAGATTCAGATTCAGAATTAGCAGCCTTGGCCCACGATAGCGTGTATATTGCTCCGTCCAGCCAACCATCCTTAGAATATAACAATGACAACCTGAATATTGCAGGTAAGAGGATTGATCAATATGCAGATCAGCACAGAGATTTACAGGCGCCTAAAAATGGAATACCCACTGGGTATAACAATACAGGAGAATTGTCCCATATTGCTAGTACTACCGTGGCCTCTGAAATGCCTGCAACAACATCATTCCCTTTTCAGAATATCTGCAAGAACGATGCCATGCCTTTGCTTCCTGCAATTTTGAGCGATTATTGCTCTCTGTCTATCCAGGCCGGATCAGATCAACATGCCCAAAGTTGCAATTATTTGCCTCAGCTCTTAGAACATGGCGAAGACTGGGCAGCTAATTATAGCATGAAATATTCAAGCAATGGTGTAAGCCGCACTGTCGATGAAATCCAAATACCGATTCTCAGTAACCATAAAGACCAGTTTCCAGAGTTGAGTATAGATGAACGAGAATCATATATGAACTCCTCGTTACAGTGGTATGAAGTGCCACATTCTTTTTTTCACTTGGAGCACCTTAATGATGGCATGGAATCAATGGAGTCGATATCTCCACCTTACGGATATGTCGACAGACAGCTTCTATAAAGCTCATCTGTTCCATTCCAAGATTCATAGATTTCTGCAGGTATGGTGTGTTCTACAATGGTGGTGTGTAATTACAATATAACCTATTCTCATTCATTAACAAAAGAACAGAAATTTTTTGTTTATTGATTTTTAGGTCAGCGAGTGAAGAAGGTATACGTAAATGACAGAATCGTGTACATTGTGGCATAAACTCTGGATTATTGAGGCTTTTGCTGCTTATTGTAAGTGTGTTTTCATGAGCAGAATATAGCTCTTGAATTAAATATAAGTTTCTGAACTGTGCTCAATGAAATGCTATTGTGTAAATTGAATTTCTGTATAAGCACTGTGTACATATGTTAGATTTTGAAACGTTCAACTTTCAAAACTTGCATTATGTTCAGCTGTGAAAACTTGCACTCTCAAAAAAAAAAAAAAAATTGTTATTTTTTATCGACTTCAAATCGAATTGAAATCCAATCGATTTCAAATCTAATATATATCGTTTAAATCTGAATATGATGATGATTAAAGTCCACTAACATCAAATTGGTTTATCTGACATAAAAAGTTAAAAATAAACATGCTTCTCTTCCATTAAAAAGCTAAAAACTCTTCCTAAAAAACTAAAAATAGTATGTTTCTCTTCCATTAGAGTTTCTCTTCCATTAGAGATATACAGCCAAGCCAGACTCCTGGCATTTTTTTTCAAATCTGTCTGTTTTTTATATATCTATGTGAACTGCTCATGTGCATGCCTGGATAGAAACTTATCTTCAACCAGTTCTGTCAGAGAAAATTATCAGCTACAGGTAACAATGAGGCCCAAGCAGGGATAGGCTTAAAACGGGCCCCTAGATCTTACTATTGAGAAATTATTTACCTACTGAATCTTACCGGGGAGATTCAAGCAATGGCATCCATTATGGTGAATTGCCAACTAGGATTTGTGGAAGCTTCTTCCACTGCGAATAGAGCTAGATCTTACTATTGAGAAATTATTTACCTACTGAATCTTACTGGGGAGATTCAAGCAATGGCATCCATTATGGTGAATTGCCAACTAGGATTTGTGAAAGCTTCTTCCACTGCGAATAGAGTCATCGTACCCACTTGGGGACCCAGAAATGAGCTTAAGGTTTGCAACTTCATGACGTACAATTTTCATGATAAACGTGATTACTTATTCTAATAACCAAGCGAAGCCCAGAACATCATGGGATATACCTATTGCATTATTAGAACGAAACTTCTTCTACAATTATTTGATACCCGTGATCCGTTTCTCAAATACCTACTTTTCTGGATTCCTCCCATGTGTGATTAATCCGTACTTTATACGAATCATCATGTTTCTAACATTTTTAATAGATTTAGTCTATAATTTATACGTTTTTATGTTTTTTTTTATATAATTTTGTTTTAAATTTGATTAGAAATATAAATTTTTGGATATTTGAGTGATTAAATCTGTATAATTTTATTGTCTTAAATTTTTATATAAAGCTGAATTTATTTATACATTTAGAAATATAATTTAAATCATAAAAAATGACAATTTTTTTATTAATTCCAGCTAAAAATCCCAAAACTTTAAACTTTAAACAACTAGTAAAATCTCACAGTTCAAATGTCTGCTATGTCTGCTATCTTCTTAAGCTGGTTTCATTAGTTATCATGCCATCAATGTCCTTAATTTCGAAAAAAAATCAAATCCACTGTCTTTTCTTATGCTTACATAACCTAGGATTGTTGTAATCTCTATCTTTCCATTAATGTGTTATATATATATAAGCCGGTGGATATATATATATATATCCACCGGCTTATATATAT